>KB311872.1:105453-120414 GCA_000328365.1 Capitella teleta | reverse complement strand
ACTTTCGTTTTGGTATTATAATGTAATAATAATTATGGATTATATTACTATATATGTACGTACCAGAAGCAGGTATACATCTGAGCTTTCTACAACCAATCTAAGGGTGATCGAGCAGATTATATGATATATTACTTGATACTACGCATGAATGCTTATGATTATCGGTTCGTGTCTTGCGCATGTATTAAATGATGATTATATATTTTCCAATAACCTAATTGTGATTTGAATTAACATGATTTTTCATTTCATAATTATCTTTTTATTTGTTAAAAGCAGAAGAAATTATAAGTTAAACAAACAAAGATTTGAATAATTTAAAAGAAATATATAACAGTGCATCATTTTATTATTATATGTATTTAAATTTTATTTCGACATGCACCCTCAGACTGTAAAGAAACGCTCTCGTTCGCAAAATCACATTGCTGATCAGCAAACGGGGGAAGCTATTTCGGGACTAAAAGTTACTATAAATAGCAGGCTAGGAGTTACCACCTGTCATCGGCATTCAAGCAATCTCTTATTTGACAAATTGTCGCGGAATATAACATGAGTAATATGACTATAAGATATTTTACCGTCACAATTATTTTGCACGTTATTCAGCGAGTGACGGTGAACGTTACGAAGCTAGAGATAGAACAATCAGCTTATTATAAATTTGCTCGAAAAGTGATTTTGATAATCATTATAATTTGATGCCCTTACTACATGTAATTAGTATCCCTTTGTGGATTATTTCATTCGATATGTACATGTATGTTCTATTATATTCCCTTTTATTTAAATAACTTGACTGCAATCATGTACATATATAATACATACATATGTTATATGAACATACAACAAGCAATAATTATGTTTGGACGAGTCAGGATTACAAGGAAGTGAATTTACGAATGAATGGTGCATCAAGGAACTCAATGTATATATATTTCACACCTGAATGAGCATATGAGTGCTTCTTTTCGTCTGCTTACGTAAGAAAACACAAAAGGAGAAGGGTTTTGTGCTGGGAAATTTGATGAGAAAATGATGTTTGCCGTGCAATTCAGACCTCAAGAGGGATGTTGATTCTGAAGTTCCTGCGTTATTTCTTATTCATCACGTTGCGAGGGTGCGCGGTCTGAAACCCCCATTCCACCTAACAAGTTCCCAGACATTTCAAAACGGGGTTCACCTGTGTGCAAACCGAGTACGCGTACACATAATATATCAAAGGTGGAATTGGAAGAAAAAAAAAAGAGTGTCCGAAAACGTTAAGTCTCATTGACCCAAACAAAGTTCTCATTATAGTCTCAGATTATCCAAATTCTTACTATTCTAGTTCACACCTAGCCTTGGCTTGTGACATGATGTGGGAAATAGAGTTGGAGCTTGGTGAGCTAAACCCTGTTGCATTTCAGTTGCAACGCACTCATTGAAACGCTCTAGTGGAGCATTATATTATTCACAAGAGGGCTGCTGCTATTGCCGTCGCAGTAAACAAATTTAGATATTCAGATGAGTAGAAAAAAATACATTTGGTCTCGGTATAGAGATGGTAGGCTACATTCCCCTACAGTGAGATAGATGCATTAGAAATTTTAGTGGAAGGCAAATCAAAATATTAAGTATATCCGTAATTAAGAAAATAATAGCAATTATGACTTTTTCAAATGCTGATATCTCGGTCGTAATCTTGAAATTTGTTGAGTGTTATGTAAGATTACGTACAGCATCTGAAAGCAGTACTGACGTCATGCTTTATTGTGCCTATTGTTAAATAAAGAATAGTAGCCAGGTGTTAAGTGCGGCTGTTTTATTCTAGTGCCACGAAAACAGGAAAGCACTCAGTCCAAAATAGTGATGAGCTGATAATGAGAAATGAAATGGAAAATTAGAAATCAATGATGAATGGAGCTCATCAACACCTATTAATTCACCGGACCATTTGATGTACGTTACAATTCAATAGTGTAATTGATTATTGAGCGATCGTGCCGCGATATATATGCTGTGTACCCAACCATAAGTGAGCTTCTCTGTATCATGCTTGCATTACCCATTGCCACAACAGAGGTCAACAGCACTTACGAGAGGGGCCTGTAAGAGCATTTGCTCACCTCGGCCCAATATTCAAGTTGCTTCAAGTTGCTTTGTAACATTTTGATAAAATAATTATGAATCGGTCAAATGAGGTACGAAAATGAGCACTAGTACTGACCTAGATTTATGTTCCTTCTTGTAATTGAACATTAATAAAACTGGAAAATATTAAGTGAATCATACAATTATATGTTTAAAACAATTTCATGTTAATTCGCATGTATGTACCAAGTTTTATTGAAATCGATGAATCCTAAGTAATTGTAACGGTCCCTTAAAAGCGCCCAGCAACCTTTTAATGGCATTTGGACGTTTCGGCAAAATTTTACATAACAAGAGAATTCGGGTTCAATATTTTATTTTCCCAAAAGAGCAATATTTATTCATTCAGTGAGATATTTAGTACATGTTAAGAATATTAATATTATCAAATCATTAGAATACAGTAATACAGTTATCCATATAATTGGGCTTAAAATAATTATGAGTACAGTCAATATTTTATCACTCTAAAATATCCATTCAGACACACATTTTATAGTGACTATACTATACCGTAATTATACTTAACTAAATACTCACCCTCAAAGTTCATGTTAGCTGATATCTTTATGAAACCTGTTGGAAATATTGTATTGCAGAGACGGATTTCCTTTTTTTTTTTTTTTTTTTTTTTTTGGTGACTCTGTTTGTGACTTTCTGCCGATGATATTTGAGATTGACAGGGGCATGAGAAGGCCATCTGAGATACGTTATGATCGCTGTCATTTACGGTTCATGAAAAGCAGCCATAACGCTTTCGTCTACACGTTATGATTATGCATTTTAGCTGTATCCCATGATCCCTTGTTCTTGTGACGTCATTCTACTTCCTTCACCATGCGCGTCTATCTATTCTTAATAAACTTGTATACTGAAGCTGCATAACAAATCTTGTACAGCAGGCATGTACTTGAGAAATCAAAAAATAGTTTATATGTTATTACCAGTATACATTTGAGTAAAAAAAAGGTGTAATTGACGGAATGTATAGTTGACATCCCATATGTTAGAGTTGGACCGGGCTGGTCAACAACACGTGAGTATGTGGACTCGCCCTTTGTATATAACAAGGTGTTACACGCAGTTAAAAATTGTCTTTGCATGGAGTTTTAGTATTAGGGGAGTCCAAAGGTTGGTCTTATTGTTTTTGTTATTCTCTTGTTCTAATATAATTACTTATGTTGATTGAATGTATATAACACCAGGATGCTGAATGATGTTCAAGCAAATAAACTAAGATTTTTTTTTTTTTTTTTCATTCAGAGTTTGATGGAAAACTTTGTTTATGCACAAGAAGTGTGCAGGTCATCACTCCCTATAAAGGACTCAGAGGACGGCCACGGCCTACAAACATCATTATTATTGATGTGCATATATTATAATATTAATGCAGGGTGGATTAATCATTAATGAATGTTTAATTTAATCGTTAATAGTTTTGTTGTAAAAGAATGATTTAAGGTACAGATGGCCCCTCGGCAAATTGTTTAGCGCGTGCATGCAACTATATATAACCAACGCGTATAATCTGACACGTGCCACAATTTTTAAGTAGAGAATATTTAGCAATTAAAGTTTAGTTTTGGGTAAGAGCCGAGCTCCGGACGCCAAGCTCCGTGAGGCTTGGCAGCAGGCCTCTGCATGTGCGGGACTTCAGGCGAGAGACTTTTGTGTTAAGAAGTAAGTTTATCTATTAAATTAATTATTATGTGCTATTTGTTATTTTCATTTAAGTTTAATTTGGTGTGTAAATTCCTTTGTTTTCTGATTAATCTTCCATTGCAGTTGTTTCTTTTTAAATTTGTAGTAATATTTGTTTCCATTCAGTAATCTTGAATAAAACCTTTCAAGTATAAATTTATATCACTTAGGTAGTCTTACAAAAGTTTACACGTTAAACCGAGGATACCCAAAATCCGAACTCGGGAAAATTATAATTAATATTGAAAAGTAGAGGCAAAACGTTAAACTTTTCAACGTATTCGAGCCATCACTCCCAACGGTTAAGTGGGACTATGCCTGACGAGTGAGTGAGTGAAATGCGTGCAATTTTAGAAATACAGAACTCCATTTTTGCATCATCCCTCCAAGAATTCCATGTTATTCCTTGGTTCATCATAATATAGACTATTAATTTAAGGGGTAGAGGGTCCGTAACACACCCGCCTATGGAGCCGCATGGTATCCAGGCCACGATATCACAGATCTGCCCAATGCCATGCCATGGCGTGTTATTTAGGAGGTGCAACAATAACGCGGAAGCCTCCAGACTGCATGGATCACAGCGGATTGAAGGCCACAGAAGGCCTTCGTCTGATCCACACAGAGTTAGTAAGCGTTTCCATTTATGCTTATTCTAACCTGCCTTAATTCTACCTCTTATTAATTGACCCTCGCAAAATTCACAGTGAATGGTAAAAAAATCGGTTTCATATCCATTTCGGACATCCAGGCGATGGACATAATCCGAGACCTGTGAGCCGTGGCGTGGCGCCCTATATAACAGAGCAGAGCATGCAGGGTGGATTAGCAGAAGACGACATTGACATCATTGGATCAGTGCAGCTACAAATACATTGTATGCGCAAAGTACGATCAGTGGACCACGCAGCAATGGCAGCATTTACAAGGCGGCCTTTGCAGACAGGCTCATTCGCCCGGTCTGAAATGTTATATCCGTAGAACATGATGGGGTTTTACTGCTCCACCCAAACCATTCGGATGATACGGGCGCCAGAACAGAAGGCCCGGGACCGGGATTTTCCCCTACTCTTATCGATAAATCCCGAGGGTCCTTTATCCTGCATACCACCATAGACAGTAGTACACATCGCCCGGCCTTGTTACGCAGCACTGCAGAGTCACCGAAGAATTACAATTGTAACGAATTACAATTATAACTCACAATCATATCGCCCGTGGCCTGATCGGGTCTCAAACCCGGGACCGCGACCCCCACGATCGGCATAGGATTGCAGTCAGCCGGTTAAACCCACTGAGCTATTCCATATCCGTAGGAATAGCATTACATACTTGCCTGTCGTTTATCCACCAACAGGCCGCCGTTGGACGCAGTCTGCAGCAATTAATAAAAAAAAACATATTATCACCAATTGCATTATGCACCTTCGTCCAAATTAAACACCTAAACCGACATATTGACCTGGCAATCACTACCGACAATGGTTTGGTGGTTTTACAAAGGAATGGCGGAGGAAAGTGAATAAACTATTGTGCCCGTTAGCATAATTTTCATGTTTTAATCAATTATTTATTTATTTATTTATTATGAATGAGGTACATTCACTTGGAAAAGCGTTGAAGGTTCAAGTTGAATACTTTCATTTCATTGCATATTTTAGTAGGCCATTGAATATTTTCAGTCAAGCAAGGCACATGAATTATAATTAATTATTCGCTACTTTTTCCAATCCTCAATGACAGCCTGAGCGGCCAATCTTCCCGCACTTCCCATGACACCGCCTCCTGTGAAGGTAAACAAGTGTAAACACCACGTTGCATCATTTCTCATTAACCTGGATGGGTCCCACTGCCGCACAGGTATAGGCCAGGAAGAGGAGACCTGTAGTTGCTATAAGCAGGCGTCGGACGTGCAAAGTACAGCTGGTCCAGCGACACAGAGCCGTGGAAGATGTTCTAATGGTTATTCAATACTAAAGAATGGAATTTCATCATAACTATCAGCCCTACCCCTCCTGTCAAACCAAATATCCTCTCCAAATCAGGTGGAGTGAGAATATCTTTGCCTATGACACTTGCTTTGAAGCCCGGGGCGTATTGTTCAATGCAGTTGAACACTGAAAGAACAACCACGTTGAATTGCTGTGACGTGCTCTGTCCTCACCTGTGTTTGCATACGCCTCTTTGGCCTCCTCGGTCCATGGTTGGTTGTCGGCCAGCGTGTATGGGGTATACTGAGTAAACAGCTGCACCACGTGGGACCCTTGTGGGGCTATCGTCGGGTCAACAGCCGACGGAATGGTCATCTCAATTACAGGTCTGAAACACACGTTCATCATGTCGAATGTTCAGTCGAGTGCTCACTTATTTGAGTAGCCGCCTCTTTGAGCCTCCACGTATGCATCGTGAATCAACTCAGAGTGTTCACAGTTCAAGTGAATGGTTGTCTGGTGGTGAGGAGAGGGCTTGCCATCGGAACGGTTCGGATCCGCTAAAAAGTTTGGCAGACTGCTCACGGCAACTGTATAATTCATACGACAAAGATCGGTGATCAGGCGAATTTGTGAATAGTGAAATAAACCATTGATTTTCGTCACAGGAGAAGCGTAATCGATTGCTTGAACTTCTTTCAAGAAATCTTCACTTAAATGACTCTGAAAACGTCGCATATTCAACTAAAATCATTCGTGGTGAAATGAAGAGTTTAACCTTGTCAACAAGATTCGTAAAAGTGACCTTGGCGGTGGCGTTTGAGAGGACTGCTTTGCTCCTAATTTGAGTTCCATCTTCAAGAACTACGCCATTGGCGTTGCCCTGACTGTCCGTTGAAACGTGAGACACTGGCTTAAATTAAACATTACCAGAATAGCTATGATCACGTGACCATTAAAACTTGTAGCGCACCTTGCCGACGAAGAGTTGGGCGCCATGTGATTTGGCTGAGCGTGCAATGGCGTCGGAAACCCCTCCCATACCCCCCTCCACGTACGCCCAGGCTCCCTTCACGCCGTCAACTTCGCCCATGACATGATGCAGAAGGATATACCTGCGACCAATCAGCATAAAAGACTTAATGTTGAAGCAGTGGACTCACCCACTGCCGGCCATTTTGGGGCTGAGCATAGCACCGATGACTGAGTCAGTGGCCAGCGTCGCCTTCAATGGTTCAGACTCGAACCATTTGTCGAGAATCTTGGCCGCAGAAGCGGACATGAATTCGTAGAAGGACATGGCGTCTGGCCCCAGCAAGCGACCTGCAATCATTGCACGTTGATTGGAGATGTGCTCGCGAGTTTCATTTGGCTGCACCATAAACTAATGATCAGCAAAACGTTGATACCTGAATTGAGGAGGGCTTTGGCTGCGGACCAATTCCTGCCCATAGATGAGACGCTGGCATGTTTGCCTGCCCAGGACGGAATGTGCAGAGGTTTGTTGTCTAATAAGGGATCCAGTGCATCTACCATTCGATTGAGAGAACGCTCGTATACAGAGAATGCCTGTAATAATAAACTAAATGATAATTCCCATGAAATAATTGAAATTTGCCACAAAAGCCACGTGCTGTTACCCATCAAGTTTACCGGGAAAATCTAAATATTGAGCTGCAAATAACGTAATATGGCCAAAAGTAAAAAATGTTCATGAATTTTTCAGTCTCCTTTCGTTGATGTACTGGTATAATATATAAGGCCTCCTAGGGCCTACAGATCGACCTTGGCATCTTGTTTGGAGAATTGAGCTATTTGTTCGGCATCTTCTTTTTCGCTTTGTCCCAGAAGAAGTGATCTTGGTCCTTTGTCCTTCGGCGTTCGACCCAGTAAAGGGGTGTAGGAGTTGGGTTTGCGGAGGTAGACCTTCAGGCCATGTTTCTGTAATGATATAAGAATTGTTGGTCGACGGACACAGGTTGGGCATGCAGTGCTTCGTGGACAGGTAATGGTCATCACGAAAATGTGAATAAAACGTGGAAGGAAATAAAATATCCATTGAACTTTGTTGTCGAGGGATTCATTGAAACCTCAGTTACGGTTTGATCTCATTATTCATCCTGTGACCCTCATTTATACCGAGTACTATAAACTCCATTAAATTCTTCACTAAACATTAATTGTCACTAACATTTTTCATTATACATGTATTGGTATTGTTATTTTATATTTGAATTTGAAACGATGTGTGCCATATCAAATAAAAGAAAATAAAGCTCAATTGACTCAATTACGCTAGAATATTCTCCTCTTCACTCATTACGTAATTATTGACTGAAATTTCTTGTTATGAAAAATATAATATGCTTTGCAGTATTTTTATATTGCTTTGCAGATGGCGTCAAAGCGACTCAGCAGATCGAGATAAGCTATCTTTCTTCTTTTTTTGCAATTATTTACTTTGTCAATAATTTTCTCACGTGGCTGAAATTGCTATCAGAGTATTATTATCGCTGGATTATATCGAATGCAACATGAAAACTTGTCATACACTAAGTCCTTGATAACCCACAATGTCAAGGACCTATGTGTACGTGTATTTATGGACTCACTTCTGCCCACGTTGATACAATCGCAATTTATTGCCTCTTGACTCGATTTTGGGTGTTTTATCGGTGGTGCTTGACATTTATACTCAAATGACCTAGTAAGAGATTATTATTGCGTAATTTAGAGGATACATTTCAAATTTATTTATCAACGAAAGGATATGCTCAATGGTAATAGTGCAAAGAAATAAATTGCGAAATAAAATGTCTCTCCATCATCACAAACCTTTAGTTCCAAATCATTGAAGACCTGTGGCCGTAGTAGACTGAGAAGATATGATGCCCGGGAGAACTTGAAACCTGGAATAGAAATTGCTAATTATATTTTAGACAATGCTCATGAATAGGCAATATTGATTTTTAAACATTTGTTGCCATGTTGCCTGTACGTTCTATCGATGCCAGAAAAATGCGTCTATAAAACATTAACATTTTCTGACTCGCTGATTCTTAATTAAACTAATGACAACTGTATCCAAAATAATATATTACAAATTATGTTCATTAAACTATCTTTGGATCAGACAATAACGCGATATCTACGGATGTGATCAAAGCTGGTGTGCATTATTTTGCTGCAATAGTGTAATCTCCCGATATTCTTAACCCGGATTTGGCGTCTTGTATGGGGTTCTGAGCCCCTATCTCCCCTACCTGACCTGATATAAAAACTTTCTCTGCAGATATTGGTCGGTCGCATTCTTCCCATGAACATTGCTGTCTTGAACCAGTCCTAACCTGGAGCTCGCCGGATTTGTCATTCGTTTCAGCTTGCTCTCACTTTTAGGCATCCAGAACGGAGTCAATCCACTGTGGACCTGCTATTTTTGCTCGAAAACGCATTGTTGTGTGGTTAATACCCTGCATGTGTCCGATTTGGCGGTTTGTGACTCTTGGGTCAACTCCACGCTCCAGAAGGCTTCCAGATACTACCCTTCAGAAAGCCGTCAGCCTTCCCACAGTGCATCTTTTTTTCAGATGTCTGATTGCTTTTGCGTAAAGCACTCGTTGGAGTATCGTTCCAGTTATTTTCATTGTCGATCAAAGACATCTTGTCATATGGGTGTAGTCAAAATATTGTTTACCTGGATTCATGGATTGGCTGCAGAAGAAAATCAATTTTGGATTGCCAACGGTTTGAAAATGAAGAGAATATACTTGTACACCGTGTATAATATTCTTGTATACCCAAACTAGGATTCACATATTATTAAGCCAATTATAGATCTTTGCGTTTCTTTGCCATCTAAGTATAATGTCCTGTGCCCAAACCAAGGCCAAAAAAATTCATTATTTTTACTTTTGTTGACCTTTAAGGGACCTTTTTTGTTCGAATCGAAGAGACAATACCATGCAGTCTCTTGGGAGAATCGAGTCTCTGATCAAACAGGCATTTGACGCCCTTAATTGTGGAAACTAACTTGCGCGCCATTTAGTTATTTAAGGCGTCAATTAACCCATGCCCAATTGGGTTTTTGACGCAACAAACGTTGCTGGCTGACAAGGTACCTGGAACTATTTCTTCCGTGACTGCTGCTCCACCCAACACATGGCGCCTCTCCAGAACACAAACACTGCGCCCTGCCTTTTGCAGGTACGCTGCCTGTTAATTACAAAAATACAAAAATACATGCATGATTGCTCTGTGCACAGTTGGTCAATTTCGCAGAGCAAATCAAAGACAATACTTACAGCCACCAAACCGTTGTGACCTGAAAAGAAAGAAACATTCCATTATCGAAAAATAAACCTCGTCTACTACTTCTTTTTTTTTTTTTTTTTTTAGTGATCTCTTGTTGTTGCTTGCCTCCCATTGTTCACAATCCATTAATTTAATTATGACATGTTTTTATTTTTCATGATATGTTCTCTAACTTGATCAGCTTTTACACAATAGTTGCTCTGATGTAAACTTCTTTTCTTACACATGTGTAATTTGTATTTCATTTGATCAGACCATTTATTCAGTACAATCAAATCATTTGTCGGATTTCTGTTATCATATTTTATCTCCCCTTATATCAAGAACTCTGATGCTTAATTTATACGGGCCGATTAGTACAATCAGGTCAGTCATACGATTCTAAAAGAACTCTCGCATTCATTAGTTTAGGCCTAGCCTACTAAGTTTTGACATGAAGTCACTGTCTGTCAGTGTCTGGTCTTACATTTTCTATTTTTATCCTTTTTTTATTAACACAGTTGACACCCTCAGATCGATTAAATCTGGGCATATATCCATCCATATCTATTTACGGGTTTAGACCAGAACTTCGCAGAGGTATGTAATCCAGTACTGAATTGCGTATAAGTATGGAGCATCTTTAATTAGAGGAGCGTTTTGAATCAGACGAATACTGAGCCAAAGAAAGATTTAGTCCTTGGCTATAATTCGTAACCATAACTTTTACCCAGAGTTATTATCCTTCTTCCGCGTGAATTCACGTCCTTGAAGAAACCTAAGTAGACCAATAACTAGTTCAAGTACCAAGCCATAAATGGCAACACATTCGGACAAGCAAAATGACCCAGTACATACCATTACTCGTACATAACTTTGTTCAATGTAGGTTTGTTTGTAATTCACAATTATGATGTTCAATGTAAATTTGTTTGTAATTCACAATTATGATGTTCAATATAGATTTGTTTGTAATTCACAATTATGATGTTCAGTGTAGATTTGTTTGTAGTTCACAATTATGATGTTCAATGTAGATTTGTTTGTAATTCACAATTATGATGTTCAATATAGATTTGTTTGTAATTCACAATTACGATGTTCAGTGTAGATTTGTTTGTAATTCACAATTATGATGTTCAATGTAGATTTGATTGTAATTCACAATTATGATGTTCAATGTAGGTTTGTTTGTAATTCACAATTATGATGTTTAATGTAGATTTGTTTGTAAATCACAATTATGATGTTCAATGTAGATTTGTTTGTAATTCACAATTATGATGTTTAATGTAGATTTGTTTGTAAATCACAAATATGATGTTCAATGTAGATTTGTTTGTAATTCACAATTATGATGTTCTAACATTTCTATAGGTTCTTTCAAAATGCTATCAATGCATAAATATTCGAGATCACCACACAGCGATTGTAAAACTCACCTCCTCCTACCACAATGGCATCGTACTCAGATTTCAAGTTCTCGTCCGGAGAAGCGTCCTGTCGAGCTGAAGAGAACGAGAAGCGGGAAAGACCCGTCGTCCCCTTTGGGCCAACGACGATGCTTCTGGAAGCGGATTGAAGGCAGCGCATCATGTGTGCTCTATCCAAAGCAATAGCCCACCACTGCAGAGGATTATGTAATATTGTGTGCAATCAAGATCGGAACTGGTAGGTCAGATGAGCGACATGTGATAAGGATCGCTTATCTTTAACTTAACTGAGAGCCTCGTTCGCTGTATGTGACACTAGGTGCTATGTTGCTATGTGCAGCTGAATGTTTATACATACGATGTATGTCGTGCTTTAGATGCGTGTGGTATCGCTTGTGGACACTGATAGACACGTGCACGGGTGTGAGGTACTTAATAAAACTGATTAAAAGGAGTATATCAATGAAATCTGGTGCTCATGTTTTCATTGCTTATAGACAAAAATTCTAGAGCTTTGATAATATAGTCTATGGATACTGATTACTCATTCACAAAACGTAATCGACTCGTCTAGATTAGATTAGATTAGATTGATTTTATTGGGATGACAATTTTAAGGTCAAAAATGTGTGCAATGTGCAACAAAACGGGATATTTAAAGTTCAGTCAAATTCTGGGGCATTTGATATGTATACAATTCACACACATACTAGTAGCATGTAGTAATAGCACAGAGTCAAATAAAGTCTTTGGTGAGGGCGTAACATGTCACTGTCATCATATCAGGCGGTTCTGCAGCAAAGAAGTTTGGCAGCGTGAAATCTGGGTATTGTGATGATCTTCTTGTCTCCGCGTTAAGAGTACAGTCCTTGAGAGCATGTTGTTCATGCTGAATGACATGGCAAGTAGAGCACAGACGTTCTTCTCGCGGCTTTCGCAACCAACAGCCGCCTCTCAATTGCAAAATTATGCGATGACAAACGTAGCCGAGTGGTTGTAATTCGGTTCCGTTCGAGTGATTGACCGACCGTGGGGGTCGAGGTCCCGGGTTCGAGACCCGATCAGGCCACGGGCGTTATGATTGTGAATTACAATTGTAATTCTTCGGTGACTCTGCAGTGCTGCCCAACTGCGTAACAAGGCCGGGCGCTGTGTACTACTGTCTATGGTGGTATGCAGGATAAAGAACCCTTGGGATTTATCGATAAGAGTAGGGGGAAACCCCGGTCCCGGGCCTTCTGTTCTGGCGCCCGTATCACCCGAACGGGTTGGGTGGAGCCGTAAAACCCCAATCACTCGATCACTCACTCGAGTGATTGCAATACATTGGGTGTTTGGTCAATGACTGGTTGATCACTTCGCAGTATGTTTGGAATTTCGTTCTGGTCGTACGGCGTGTTTTCTTACTTAATTCGTCATCTTCTTCTTCAAAGTCAAAGGTTTCCAGTGCTTGTATATAGCGGGCACACGGGGTGTTCTCGTTCTGGCATTTGGTATAAACAAACCAAAACGGATCGTCTGCCATTCCCTCTCTCTCATCCAGGAAGCATCTAATTGTGGCTTTTTGTATGGCTTTCACTTTGCTGACCACCGATGGGAGCCCGGCTTTGATGAGACACAGGTCACCCGCTGTTGTCTTCCTCACTGACAGCATGCACCGGATGCATTGGATGTAAATGTTGAGGGCACGCTTAGTAGTATAGCAGCGGATAACCAACTCTCGCAGTTGTACAAGATTGCGGTGCTAAACGCGGCTTCGAAGACTCGTTCTTCCACAAGGTAGGGTGCGTCTCGATGTTTACTGATGAAGGCTTCTGTCATGTGCCATGAGTGATTTTTGTTTTGTTTAATTTCAATTTCAATTCTTTTCTTTTCAACTTTATGATTATTATTAAAGCCATAAAAGAACAAGTATAAACGTCTCCGAGTTTCTTCCCGTTCAGGTCTCGAGCCCAGACCTTGAGCTCCTTGGTTGGCATTGGATTGCTGTTAGGCGGTCAATCCGACTGAGCTACTCAGAATCCCTACATGGTAGGCTTGGTAGCTATATTCGGATGGAAAACATAAATCCAGGGAAAATCTCAAGACCCTATAAGATCTAGGAAATTGAGTGTCGCAAAATGTATTTGTTCTATGGTATTGAATTGCTAAGACATGCATACCGATACATTGAACACGTAAGAGACAATTAGGCCAAAATAAATTTTGTTAACTCTCTGAGACACATTGAGCGATGTCTATACCGAGATCAAAAACCCCAGCTCTCAAACAAGACCAAGATGCTCATATTCACTGCAGCACTACCACCTCTTTCTCTGAACCGGTTGATCAACATGACAATGACCGCTTATCTTCTGTGCAAGATACATGTATCGAGTCTGAGGAGAGGCCTGTTGCATGCCAACCTAGTACACCTGCCGTGCAAACGACTTCTAACAGCTCGCAGGTGGACGACGGAACCTGAAGTGGTTCTCAGGCTCATCCCCAAGTTACCCTGTGTTCAAATCCTCTATTCATTTCCATTCACTTCTACTTTTGTAATTAGCTTGATAATCAACTCATTTCTATTTTGGACTGAGCCTGTCACTTCTCAAATTCTACACTGTTCACTTTTGTTCTCTTGATACTTCAATCACCCAGCCTCGGTCTTTATCTGGACATCATTTCTTTATTTGGTGAATTCTATCGTACAATAGTTCAATAGCTTTCACTTATATGATAGATTAAAGCCTATATCCAACATAGTATCCGTTATCATAAAACAATGGTGAACGATACAATTGTCATGCATGAAACGTTAATGCTAAATCGTTAAAACATGTAGGATTTCAATGTCATATATATCAGATCAGAGGAAAGGCCATATAATGCCCCGATTGCCCTCCATTAATTACACTATCGGTGTGGCCCAAGGCTTGCTTTTCTTCCATGATGCCTTTCCAATCAATTCGCACTAATTGTACATTAGAAGTTGATCATAATTATAATCATTAACATTTGTCACAGTAATCACACAACCTGGATCTAAAAGCGTCTTGTTTACATAGTAAAGCAATATATGGCATTAATTTTTTTACCGATTAACAATATTAAACAGGGCATGCAACACTGTCATAATCGCACTCCCAGCCAATCATGGATTGTCGAGCTGGAGCATAGTAGAACTCGCTATCTTCATCCTCGTGGAAGAGCTCACCACACTGTCTGGTGATTTCTTCAAACGTTGGTCGTTTCTTGGGATCCTCTGACCAACATGGATCCATGATGTTGTGATACCTGTTTAGAGTGACGAGAAATTATTATGTGAAACTTTGCTCTAACTGTTCAACTCACAGTGGAACAGGACAATTTTCTGGTTTCGGAAGTCTGTATCCTGATCGGAGCAAGTCCCACACGCCGTGAGATTTCTGCTTCGGATAAGGAGTCTCTCCTATCAAAATATCATCATTAAAATCAAGGGTAAATCGATT
>KB311872.1:14020-105403 GCA_000328365.1 Capitella teleta | reverse complement strand
CTATATATATATATATATATATATATATATATATATATATATATATATATATATATATATATATATATATATATATATATATATATATATATATATATATATATATATATATATATATATATATATATATATATATATATATATATATATATATATATATATATATATATATATATATATATATATATATATATATATATATATATATATTTATTTATTTTATTTATTTATTTATTTATTTATTTTTTTTTTTTTTTTTTAGCAAACGAAGTTTCAAAATGAATTTAATTAACTCACAATATATGTATTAAGTGTATCGCATCGTGCACGCACAGAAACAGATCACGAGAAAACAAAGTAAACTGCGAGCCACACCTCAGACCTGAAATCCTTACGAGCCAATCGTGTTTCCCATGATCTTATTCATTCACCAATTGCCAATCGATCATAGTGTGGTTTCAGCGCAAGGAAAACGCTCAAATTATTCATCTTTTATTAAAATTATGCCTCCTTTCGTCTTTTCAGTATTTTTACAAACATTGTAATGCTTCTTGTTTTTTTTTTTTTTTTTTCATATCGGATATATTGTCGCATATATTGTCATAGTTGAACATCCATATGGGTCAAACAGAATGAATTAGGAGTGGGGGCTTGGTAGAACAACCATTGTGTGGGCAACCAGAAAATGAGTATGGTTTAATTGATGTATAATTGATACTGTGTGGTGTCTCAAAGGGTGCCGCTGTATAAAGGGCAGGTGAAGGATGAGAAGATGAAGCAGATGTACAGGTAAATGCTATCAAATCGATCAACCTCCTCATCAAAGGAAGCATTTAAGTGTATCTGCATATTAATAAAATGGAAATTTCTCTCTTGCTATCAATGATTATTAATCAGCAAATATGAGCATATGCTTCACGATGAGTGAAGCAGTTGAGGGGATTTATACACTACATAAGAATATAGTTTTATCGGTCCTCTATAGATTAGGAAGATCCCCTAATTGCATAGAAACCACAGTGTATTCACGGACAAGAAAGGAGTGTTGAGATGCTGACGGCAAGAGTGATATCTTTAGGTTTGGGTAAAGACACGTCACCAACATCACAATAGACTAATTGCCACTCCAGCAACCCAGGCAGGGTGTCCGATGCTGAAGGCGTATTTCCTCACCTATTACTAGTCAGCAGTAGAAAATAAAGCCACTTCTCTAAAGGGAGATAGTCAGTGGCATCAGGTGCTTATGAAGCATGTCTGGCGATGGCCTCTACGAATAGTTGGCTGACAACGGGCAGATAACAGCAGAAGAGACATCGAAGGAGAAACACGACTAACGATTTATGCGCAGGATTCACACTTTTCAATGCCAAAAGGTCTTTCAGCTCAAGGAGACGACGGTGGCCGAGGGGGCAGGGGGAGGCCGCTGATCAAGGGGATTGGGTCGGCCATGTATAGGGGATCATCTTGAAAAAGCTCCTTCGATGCGAAGTCTGTCAAGCAGCAAAGAGCACAGCGATTAGACAGTGACGCCGCAACGGACGGGCTGCATATACGCTGTATTGGGTTGCATATGTGTGAGATTGGATATGACATGAAGCCAAACATAGACTTATTGCCATACTGGTATAGAGAAGGAATTCAATGTAGTAACACAATGTCTCGAGTGCATTGACTTATTATTTTCAGGATGCTGTACTCACTAGACGACATAGTGATTTCCCCCCGATCCAGACATCATGCTGAAGCGATGATGCGCTCAGTACAACCTTCCCAAGCGAACTGCATGCGCTATAAAATCAGGGACCGTATCACACTCAGGATTCAGAAAGGGGCGAAACAGGAAACCCATTCGGTCAAGGGAATGAACAAGCCAGGGAGTCAGATGCAGACTGCGTCGTTTTGCATATCACCAGACATGAAATGGAAGCTTAAGGATGGTGTCAATGTCAGTTATTTCACGTAGGGATTCATCAGAATACGTACAATACATGATTGATTACTTCCTAGCGATTGTATTCATGGTTAATCGTGTTTCGGCAGTGTGGATTTCATTGATCAATTTTTCATCAAATTAGCCTATTTCAGTTTCTCGATAAAATAATTAATCTTTGCGCTTGTAATCTCAGATCAAGGCCACTATTCGGGCAAGGACCAATCTGGCTTGCTTGTTAAAAGGCACCAATGATATTTCCATTGAAATTTGTATAACTCAGATTCAAGGTTGTTCAGAATTTTGTTAACAGTATACCAGCTGGACTTTAATTATTGTAAAGTTCGTAAGATCGTAAAATTAGTACCCATTCTTCAATAATATATGATCTAGAATAAATGACTTGCCTATAGCTACATGGTTTAACATCAACCAGAAAAAAAAATGATGCTTCACTTGTGTGATGACGCATTACGTAAACATCAATAACAATTGATAGAAGAACCCTCTGATCTGGGTGATAAAAACAACACTAGAACACGATCTGCCAAAATGTCACCAGGCAGAGCGAGCCAATACAGCTAAACTAACCTTAGCATAAAGCTCAAGATCCGTGTGTCGACGTTGCATTCCACGAAGTTGAGTTGTGAGTAACATATTTTGGTGCCTCCATTTTGCTGGCCCTCTGAACAGAGTAACTGGTCGCTGGGCACGCCCTCTATTCGCAGCCACGCCATTCAAGAGGTCTCCCATGCCACGCAAGCTGCTATCCCTTGCTGATCAAGGGCATTAAGCACTCCATCAAACAATCCGTCTCCATGTTGCGCCCTGTGTTGGGCTGAGGCAGCACTCAGCGAGAATGGCTTCCCCAGCGCATGCAGCCTGAAGCAAGCATCGGTGTCGCCAGCAGACGAACCGATTGCTCGATGCTTCGAAAGGCCTGTAAGCGCAGGTCGCGATCTCTGACGGCGATTCGAAGGTTCATATATAAAATATGAGCAGGTAGAATGAACTCTGGCCTGACTGCGACTCGAAGAGAAACTGCATGATACGCTAACATCGACCATAGGCGTGGCTCACTTCCAATTATCTTTGGCTGCTTAGGTGTTTTAGAGTGGTTTTTGTTGGTGTCAAGGACCGAGTCTTCTTGTAAGCTTTTCATAATTTTTATTCCATAGTTTACCTTTTGAAAATCTACCTTAAATTGTAATTAATGGTTTATTATGCCATTCAGGATAATTTGTGCTGGCAACTCTTTGGTACACAGACGAGGGGAGACCAATCATTGCATAGACAGCAGACATTATTTTTAGCAGGAGAATGACTTTGTATTTACGACAGAATCAATACGAAGCAAAGAAGAGAAGCGTAAAGAGCGCTTGCTTCCATAAAAGGTGCATTCAGCATTCAGAAGCACTAAACACAAGTTGAGGGGTTCAGGCATTAGTTCATTGATCGCTTCAAACGGTGACGCAACTCAATGATCAAACAGAAATCAATGAATCGACTGATGGCGTGATTTGTCTGGTAACCTTGCATGAAATGGACGACTCCAATGATCCGGCGCTCCTCTCAAGGCGATGCATATTCACACTCTGATTCTCTACAGTGCATCTGGGGTAAATGACACGCAGGTAAATACATGACCTTTGTGCGAAAGAACCTGTCTCAACAAGGACGGATATAGCAAGATATATAACCCCGGTGGATGTAAATGCTCAATGTACATGCGAATCGGAATCAATGATTCAATTATTTTAACATAACACAATGTACAGAAATCATTGCGCCGTTCATTTCGTTTTCGATATGCCATACATGACATTCTGATGTATGGTTGGGTGATACGGTGACAGAACAAGAGCTCCGAACCGGGATTTTCCCCCACTGTTATAAATAAATAAATAAATAAATAAATAAATTAATGATATAATTGGGATTATTCAGTTTTTGTGATCGTATTAGCTTTATCTTTGAGGTGAACGGTCACTTGTTTCAAATAAATTTTGTCTCCTGGAATCGGTGTCTATATAATTATCTTAGTCTATATAATGAATGTCTTATAAGCTCATGAATAATTAATCGCATGCAAATATCATGTTTAGTGTACGTGTACATCACTTTCTTTACCTTGATCTTCGAGACTCGCGTGGGTCTAATGAGGGTTGTTCTGGGAATGGCACGAAGAGAGTTCGATCCCTAGATGAACATAAATGTATTTGAAGCCAAGGCTGGTGTTCGCTTTCATTTACTAAGCAATTAGGATTAACAAGTGAGAAAATAGTTACCTGAACAAGAACAGGTGCAATTCAGTATTGGTATCATGTCGCATTGCAGACTCCCAACGACACCGTAAAAAGTATGTCAGGACATTATTCCAAAGCGTCCACTATTGACTTGAGCAATTGCATTTATAAAACCAAGCATCAGCATCATTTTGAGCAAAATAACTGATTTAAAATTGTGATCGTATTTTATAGGAATGAATCATTTGGCACCATCATCGATGATGACCATGATATGATAGCATTGCATTCTATTATACAACAACTGTGCCCATCCCCTCATTCTGCAAATTCGTAGGATTACATAATTGGATAACTTGTTTGAATCGCATAACGTAATTCCCTGAAGACACAAAGACGACGCTAACTGCTGCAGACAACAGGCGCTGTGGATCTCAGCCTCTGTTGCGAACACAACGTGTCGATTTCGGTTTCAGCAGCGACAGGTATGCGATCATAAGGACAGCACACGCATTATGATGCGGAGCCAGCACTGCTGACGAAGACGCCTTGGTGAAAGCAAGATGGCAACCAATTGTTGATGAATGTCAATTAGGAAATCATTAGGTATAGTTGCGGCGGTTGTTTCGTCAAAATATTCTGAAAATTTAGAATGGACATATGCTCATACCATAAGCTCATACTAAACCGAGCATATACTATTGGAGCGTCACTATTCGAATGAGCCATCGCTGATAGGTGGACAGCTATTAATGGTGTATATATATTGACCATTATTCAACAAAAGTATTTTGTTGTAAAACTTGTAATTATATTGAGAAATCTCGTTACAGCATGAACTTTCAGGCCTATCATAGCCACTCAGCGGGTGTTTGTTTTTGTTTTTTTGTCTATGGGAAATAGCAATAATAAATTTATAATAAAATATCTTTCAATTAATAGACATTCCATTAGCCTCTTGGGTTGCAATCACCGTTGTGTATTTTATGGGGAATTGCTTCACTGAACAATATTTCACTCAGTGTGTCTCAATGGACGCAAGAAAAGGACAGCTGATTGTTGAAATGCTGGAATTAAACGACTCCCAAGTGACCAAGTTGCCTTAGGCAAAGCAGACAACTGGAATCTATTGAGCAGCCGGTATAGTGAATCATTTGCCGCTATAGTGTTGAGAGCCCATACTATCCATTATGTGTGCACTTCTCTTCAAAGAATATGTCCTAATGTATAGCTCAATCGAACGAAAGGCTGTTGTTATGGTTTCACAACCGCAAGTCAATAATTGGAGGCTCATTGTGTAGCAGATAGCGAATGACATTGAACTGCAGCTGACATCAACGGCACTAAATCAAAATTGTGGTTGCTCACGTCATTGCCCATTATTTTGATGATCTCGGTTACATGCTGGCGAACGTAATACTGAAGAAACCAAACGCCTGAGTACTACTATATGTATTCAAGTATAGAGTGTAGAGCAGTATTTACAGCACCCCCCATAAAGAGATGTTTAAAATTACCTCTTAACACAATCTCCACCAAGCACGTATATTGTTCTCTGTCGTGGTAACCATGTACAACAGTGCTGGTCATGTTAGGTTGTCTGCATGACGTCACAATGGTCATCAGTGGTCGCCTGGGCAATGGCATGTTTAGCTGGCACACAAGTCGCACAAGTCGCCAGCCGCATCAACATTAACTGGGGGCGAATTTATGGTCACCTTAGAGTAGGGAAGATATTCCGTCGCGCGGCATCACGAAACCCCCATTTATGTGCTATGCAGTGCGAGGAGTGAGGCAGAGGAGCACATCATAGCCATGCAAAAATTTCATGATTGTGCGTTCCATCCAACGCAGCCAATTCGTGTTAATTATCAGCACCCGAAGCTCCACCATTTCATTATTGAACATAGTTCTTTCGCCCGAAGCAAACTGATCTAATAACAAACTCCAGCTCACAATTTAAAGGGGAAGGAGTGTTCTGGATCTGAAGCAATTACCTCCCCACAAACCGATTAGTACAAGAAGCCATATCGAGAATAGCAGGTATTGTTTCACGAGGGCAAAACAACCTCCTGTCAACGTAGGATGTGACGGATCCATGTACGATTGCGATGCTGATTGCTGGGCTATGCATACTGCTTTTTTTTTTTTTTTTTTTTTTTTTTTTTTAGAGGCGCCGGGAAGCTCAGTCATTTTGACCGCATGATTGCATTTCTATGGGAAGGCCGTGAGTTCGAGGCACACCAGGCCTTGTGATTGTGAACTATAATCTGTTGCCTATCTGCATAACAATGTATGTGGGTCGCTGTCTTTGGTAGCATGCATAATAATAATTTCTGGAGATATATCGAAAAGAGTATGGATTGACACCGGTCCCGGGCGCTGCTCTGACTCCGCATATAAGCAAAGTGTTGGCGACCCCATTAAAGCACAATTGCTTTTCCATACTGTGATTTAGCACACCTATGCAACATCCCTTGACGTCAGACGGGAAAGAACCATGAAGAGAGGTGGGGTAGGGTTACAAATCTAGCTCTCCCCTTCTGGCAGAGAGGAAGTGACCGCCAGTAGACTACCTTCAGCGCCCCCAACGCGTGCTCCGGACGCGCGACATGTGGGGAAAGGAAATACGCAGAGAGACCGGGGAAAAAAAAGCCCCAACTCACCCCTCCTGAAAACGAGAAAACTATTTTGCGAGCAGGATATGAGCGATGTTAGAATTTAGCATCAAGCAATCAGAATGTATGCACAACTTGTGGAAGTTTCGTCATCCGACAATGCAATCGGTTGCTAGTCTGGGCAAGCGGGTTTTCACAGCTACAGAGCCCTCTCTATAAACACCAGCACGCATATCGACAGCGTAGATCAGCCGTCTAGATTAACGACAATGTCAATAGCCCGACGTGTTTGATAGAATCGTCTGATGGGACTCACTCGATTGCAACATGGATATATACTGGGGGATATTCTTTTATGGGTGGTGGAGGTCGGCTTTAGATCTAGCTAATTTACGAAATACTCACGCATCGTCCTTTTCTTAAAGAGACATGCAACGTACTTCATTGGTTTATCTGACGCTTGCATAGAATTTAAGCATTTCGTCGAAGTCATTTCGCGTTTATGTTTGAAGTGAACGAAGAAGAATCGTGACGAGATGGTTCTCTATGAAGTGCATAAAAAAGTCGCGAACAAACTGCGCGCAGGAAAATTCAGGAGAATGTCACCAAGATGGTCCAACGACTGGGGGGTAATTACTTTGATATTTCGTGGTTGCTAAACGTCATGTAATTGCTATTGATCACAAGACTAATCATTCGTCGTGGGGAGGCTCGCATATTGACCTATAAACATCATTTACGGGAGTCTTCATCCAGCAACCTGCCTGGAAATCAAGGGACTGGTTAATATCGAGGTACATATCGGTCAACTTGTGTCCCTGTATTGAGTAATGCAATTCGAGGTTCACCCATGAAAAGTAGCAAGAATCACCAAAGGTCCTCTGATAGAAATATATTACGTAATAATAATGATAATAATCACAAACCAGGCGCAACAAATTGGCCTAGATTACCTGTAAATTGAGGTCCATGTCGGTATGCCGTCTGCGAATAGTCCTCCTGGCTACAATCTCCCCCAAGGACCTTTTTCTACGGAGCGAGTATCCTCGTGTGCAACTTCTGGGTATGCCAAGAGGCCCATAGAGACCAGTCGACGGCCTCCGCTGAAATCCAGGTCTTAGTCCTGCAAAACCTCCACCACCTCCACCACCTCCACCACCTCCTCCAACTCCTCTTGAGCCTTGCATGTTGGAACCTAGCACACCGAGCTCACATTGCAAGAGCGCTCGCTCGAACGTGTAGAAAATCCGGTTTGGCACAGAGAACCGCAAAGCACATCCATCCCGCTCGTTTTGTGGTGAATGGCAAACCCGGGCATGCTAGCCCCGTGAGCAGCTAGGTGGCGCTTACAGGCGTCTCGCACGGTGTCGATTGCTCATTAAAGGCCTGATCTGCAAGCACCGCTCATGATACTCCTCGTCCAGTTCTTTTCACCCGACTGTTGCTACATATGGGCACAGCGGGATTGCAAAAGAAACTCCTAATCAATAAGACATGCTTCTAAAGAAGAGAAGAGTTTGGCGTCTGGCACGCGCTGACAGATCCCGCACGACTTCCAAAGCCAACTGTTTTAGATGAGATTCTCGTGAATAAGCGATCATACACGAAATGGATGGATTTAGCGCAGCTTGGAATGGATAAAACATTCGCTTTGGATACAGATGAGTGAAAAGGGCATCAGACTGCAAGCAACTGTGCCAATTTAGGATTTGAGTCTTGGATAAACATCGAAAGGGATTAATTCTGCTTAGTCTGTGTGTTGTGGGTATAAAGACAAAATATTATGATTTACATTACGTGGATATGCGGAATATTAAAAGTATTATGACGATATTTACCTAGAAGAAAAGTCAAACGCCACTGAAGGTTTTTTTTTTTTTTACTTTTTTTATATTTTTTATATATTTTTTTTTTTTTTTGAGGGAACAGATCTATTGGGTAAATCATAGCACACGGCAATGCATAGACATATCATTGTATTATGTCGATATACAGACATATTATAAAACATGACAATGCAAGGACTACGGTAGATAATGCAACAAATTATACAAGTAGTTTGATCATTTGAAAATTACCACATGGTTGTTAGCATCAACTATAATTCTAAACCCTTTAAAGTAAATACAAACAAACCTATGTGATATAATTATCGACAATATCACACTGATATCATAATTATGTTTATATATACTACATTGCATATAATTATTATAGATATGACAAACATAATTATACCGGGCCACATCCTTGATCACGATTGTAACTGATCATATCTGTAAATGGAGTCATTAATCCCTTGGGTTGCGGATATAAGAATGTTCAGCCTCGGCTACAATGCAGATTGGGAAACCCTAATGTTCATGGGACGTTTTCAAAAATGCAGCCACGGAACGCAAGAGCAAAACATGAATCCTGGTTCAACGCAGGGGACGGAGACCCAGACGTAGACTTAGATAATTAAGGCCACCAAGCTGTTATTTTAATTGCAAATCATCATTTTCTAGTTTCACTGAAAATGAGAGAGGATAAAGAATTCGCGTAATTGGTATATACCACAGATTGGTAGTAACAATCAATTAAAATATTGCGCAACTTCAAAGAATACACCGTTTCTGGCTACTAATCATCCATACCACGGGGGCTGTTTGATAATACATGGAAAGACAATTCCACCCCAATTGGATCACCCCATATGACAATATTAAGGGGAAGGGCACGTGTCAAAAAAATGAACCCTCGAAGGCGGAAAATTCAGCTTTGATTACCCAGCATCGAATGATCCTTCAATATCTCATTGACCTACAGACATTGCCACGTCGTACACCTTTAAAGTATCTATCATGCAATCGTGTCAAGGTGGGAGGAGACGAATTTTGCTTCCCGGACCCGAGTTGCGAGTACTTACAACTGCGAGACGCGGCATCGACAAACCCGAAGGCAGAGACTCCATGCGTACCGAAGATGAATACTAAGTAGTATAAAATTGTTTGATTACATGAAATTATTCAATTACATATTCAGACGTACTGGAGGGAAATTATATTGGTTTTATATTGGGAAATTTTCTTTGCTTGAACCAGGATGATTGAACCAGTGTGCTATTGAATATGCATTCTTCTTGTCAATTGCGAGAACTGTTCCTACTCATAGCCACCGATACTGCCCACCTTCTCGACTGAGTGTATCTTAAAATATTGCTAGAATCAGATAAAATAATCCCACTTTGTATAATTTATGTCTGTACGCAACTCTTCTATTGTATTCGATTCCTTTTTGTTTTCAGAAGATGAAAAATCCTTCATAGGTATCGTCTGTCAAGTTTTCATTGTTTTGACGTACTTTGTTTCTCCATCGTCATTGATTAATGTAGACGCGTGAATTTTAAAACAAACAAAATTTCAAAATACTTCAAAGCCAAAGTAAACGAAAAAAATGCCTCTACTGCTACCCAAATCTCTACAAGTACACAAACCCTTCCAATGCGGACTGAATTCCAAAATTGATGAATGATACTCAAATGGTTTAAAACATGCTATATAGTATATACAATTCAACAAGACATACTACTAGTAAGTGGTCACAGACGGAAGCTCCCAAAAAGGAGAAAATCATTTATTCCAACCACACAGCCATAAGGGCTTGTACAAAATGCGCCAATGCAGGTAGAGTAATTCAATTGAGGCCAATCAACGCACCTGAGGAGCACTTCCTCTTCTTGATTAATTGACTGACAGGTGCTCTGAGTGCTTATCTGCCGTGTTGTTGCATGTCATGACCCTGAATAGGCTGCCACGTACGTCATTGCTTCATTATTGACCCATGATATCAACAAAAGGAGAAACTCAGCAGTCGTGTAAATCTATTGATGCTAGAATTCAAGGTTTCATTGCAATCCCTTCAGGGATACATTACGGTTAACACCAATATTGGACCGCATGTATCTATGGGTGTTGAGGAGAGTGGCATTGGACACTCATTATAGTTCAGTACACACACACACACACACACACATATATATATATTCATGACAAATCACGATAGATGATAGTATAATTGATATTGACGGATTAGTCACGTTTGACCCTAAGTGAGAGATGGCATAGCCAATTATGGATGCACTGGTTGTTGATACCTAGACTTCTGAATCAATTTGAACGCAACGGCTTGATCTGAGGTATATATATTTGAACGCCCGAATATCTCAATACTGGAACAATCATATCAAAGTCCGGAAACGAAGCCAGTTTAGTGACTGTATTCGACCAACAAACCTCGTCGGCAACCAAAACGAACACGAACGAAAAAAAAAAAAAAAAAAAAAAAAACACACACACACACACTTTGAGAGGTAAACCTAAATACGGAATACCATATGAGTCACCCTCATTGTGGTAGGAGGCACGCCCAGTTGTTGCTAAAAATAGAGATCATCCAGACGAACAAAATGTCCTACATGTTGAATGAATTAACCAGACCATCAATTCAGCAGAGGGTGTATCATCATTGTCGACAATGATCATCAGTAAGATAGGAATATTGCACATCTCGACCTGATTGCCATGACAAATCGTGTTTGCGATTTCCATAACCTAGGACCACCTATAATGTTCACGAGACACGAAACAAGCATCTCAGCCTTGCATCCAAATGCATCGGCCGTTCATCAATGTGGATGTCATTACGGGTCACTTCTCTGCCATCCGTTCTCGGCGACAGCCTCTTGCAGGGAACATTGTATGCCGATTATAGGTAGAAGGGTTGCATTATGATGCATGGGGTTGCTGTTGTGGCAACGGCTGATGGCCAGGGCTGATGGCCGAAGGAGCTTCATGATTGCAGCTATGCAGAGTGCCGTCATGACTGCAGCCCTTGCAGCCCAATGTGTCCATTCGCAATGGTTGATGTCATGATTGCCTAAGGTACTCAATATAATGATATATGTGTCTGATATGGACAGGCATGTGACAGGGTAGCACTACTTAGTGTATGATTATTATAAGTGACGTGACAGAATATAAAGTTTGGTCATTTGCAGTTTTGTATTATTGTGCAAGGTTTCAGCAGTGTGACAAGAAACATTTTTCTGCATTTCACTGTCCATTTCACTGTCCATTTCACTGTTCTTTTTACTGTTCATTTTACTGTTCATTATTGTATTGGGTTGGCTCGTAATTTAAATCGTTCTGCAATGATATTCGCTCTATGCATATCGGGGGCAATCTTGGACATGTTGAGTCTTGTGAACCCACCATTATTCCCTTTGATCCCTCAGTATATGCTCACCTGAGAAATGATCAATATGTTCTTGGGCATTTAATAATTCCTCTCTATATCTATGTTCGTATAATAAATAATAGTTTTGTTGCTTATGTATCATGATGGAGACAGATATATCCGCTTAGCATAAAATACAAGACTCCGTATTTTCTACTTGCTGTGTTATTAATGTGCTATTCAAAGGCATGAGATTAACACCCAACCTTTACAGCACTTAACTGCATGGGTGAACGCAACGCTGGTGCGTGTGTGTTCAATGGGTCTGAAACTTTTGATGGAATTGCACAGGCAGTCGATGTTTTGAGGTGAAATGACGTGGAATTATTTCCTTGTTGCAAGTTGACAGTCCCGAGGCACTAATGGCTAAAAATCCGCTCACGGGATCAATAATTTGCCAGGCGTCCAATGTGGACCTCATCCACATGAGTTGTCTCGTAAGTCTCCACGCTGAATGCTCGAGAGGTGCACGTGTTATTTCGCGCAATTGTATGAGGGACAACATGTTGAATTCACACTGAAATAGGTCTCAAACGCATGCAATTCCAATTGTAGGGTGATGTCACGATCATAGCTGATTAAAGTGTTTTGATGCTATCACAGATTTACCCCTTATACTCGTTTAATTATTACACAAGCTGATAGTGATCAACAAGTCAAAATCAACTCCTGGATAATGGTGTATCAATCAGTGTATGCATGTTCTTATTTTCATCTTTCTAATATGTCTTGGTGATTAGAATTAATCTTAATTAATATTATCAAACATGCATGCGCAATGTCAATACTTCAATACAGTATTCGTGCATAGTCAATTTAAACTTTTATGCAACCGAGCAATGCACATACGTTGACATATTATGTGATTACAAAATCAGCGTTACATAATCACGCAGGACAGTATCAAAGGAAAGATTGCCGAGAATGCAATCTCTTTCGTGAACTCTGTCACGAGAAAGAAAACAAAAATAGTGCCGTGGTAGAAAACCCCATAATATATTCACTGAATAATATATTTAATATCTTTAAAAGCCCAACGGACAGCAACTTCCAAGAAGAATCACCTGAACAATAATCGCATTCGCTGTCATTTCATTACACACCTCGGAGGCTGCAAGAAAGTCGAATTATGCCCATGAGGATATTATAGTTTTTAAGCCACGATTACCCAAGGCGAAGGATGAGGGATTATGGCCGCATCAGCCTGATGTGGACACACCTTGAGCCTGCAAGTTTTCTCCGTGCACCTGGGCAATCTTTTATTCATGCTATACCGCAATCAACGGGCTGAGTAGATCACCTGGCAGCAATTCTTCCCAGGCACTTGGATAATTAGCACTGACTCTGCTTCTCCACAGAAGTTACAGCTCACGATGTCTTGTGTTATATTGAGCCTCGCTGTTTTGGTGTAACCTAGTGGAAAACCTTGCAATTATTTTCAGTCACTGAGTCCATTCGCGATTGATTTATTAGTCGATGTTTTCCCATTTTAGGCTCACAGATAACGCACCCGATTGAACATTCTCCATCCTCATCAGTTGCTTATAAATCCAGAGATATGTTCTACCTGATCCCAAAACGACATCCAAAAACATCCAGATAAATTGAAGGACTGATTTCATTCGCCGTGGAACTGACGACAATATTGCTGAATCACTTTGAAGACTTCCCAGTGGGATTAATAGGCATTGAAGCGATGCCTTGAGGGAATCGGATCACGGCCAGCTGGCTTTATGTGAAATACCCCGATAGCTGCTATCTGCTGAGGGGGCGATGAGCAACGCTGAGCAGCGAACAGCCGCCATACAAGGATGAAGTGCTGCATGGGACAAATTGTAATCCGATTTGCTTATGCGGAGACAACAAAAAGTATAACGCCTACTTGCTGTTGAAAGGAATCTAGTTAACGGTGTGTCAAGATGTCTTGATGTGCTGACATTTAAAGTCTATGAAAAGAAAGAAAAGTAGAAGGCGGGGGGTGGGGGACGGGAAGGTTGGCAATTGTCGATTAAGGCAATTTCTTTATAAGTACATGCATAGAGACTTGCACGTGTCTGTTTTAAGTCAAGTCGACTGTTTGTATAATTCCCCTCATGATAATAACTGTATTATCACATTAAAGCATATTGCCATAAACTCAAAGAGCATGCATATCAACTCAAATTAACACATCTCAGCATACACGTGAGCAGTTCAAAAATCATAATAACTGCAATGTCAGCAGGTATTGCGACAACAGAGAACAGAGCTATCAAAGATCCCACCAACTGAATCAGATGGATGGCAGAGAAATCGGCGTATTTAGCCCCAAGGTCTAACGCCAAGGACACTTTGCTCTTTATAAATCAATAGCAGAATGCAATTGCATCTGGACATCTGCGTCGTGACACAGCCTTGATGTGTGCCATTTGCATGTTGTCATTGGAATCAAATAACTTAAGATAAAG
The DNA here is from genome assembly GCA_000328365.1 of Capitella teleta. NCBI lineage: Eukaryota > Metazoa > Annelida > Polychaeta > Capitellidae > Capitella > Capitella teleta. Next base: position 90,885 of record KB311872.1, on the reverse strand, counting down.
CAATGGATACAAGTGATAAGAACCAATGAGAGTATTAATCTAGTTTCGAGGCCATCGGCTCCCGTGTCCTCTAGATTGCTCGCAAATAACTCCAGTTGTAGCCCCAGATTAATGTGCTAATAGATTACTAAAGTTCGATCAGGGAGAGTGCCATCTCGATGAAAATACTGCAGATTAGTAGAGATAACAGTAAGACGTGTTCGCGCATACAGGACACTTAAAAATTGATATGAAGGGCAGCAATGTGTACCTCATTATAATGAGAGACCATAGTGAGGCAGACTGACAAACAACAATAATTCTAAAAGTAGTTTCTTTATGTTCAACTCTACCGCTGCGCATGGCCTTAAAATGCAATCTGGGATTAGTGAAGCCCCTCAAGTTACAGCACATTGAATCACAGGATGCAACAGGCTGGGTGGCGTGGTTTTTATGTGTGTTTTCTCTATCAGCAAGCGTGAGTTGGGGCTCACTTAGCCATGTCCTTCGTCTACAGCTGTATGGAAGGAACCAGGTGTGCTTTTACCACACGATATGTGGGCGGTGTGGATGCAGAAATATAAACCTGATCCGGGTAAAAAATATTATATGCATGATGAGCTATTGTATTCTGGCTTCTGAACTGTAAATAATTATAAGGATGATTTACGGTGGTTTTCTGATTATCTATTTTCGGAGCCATGAGCCGCATTTAGCCCAAATGAACTCGAGACAATCGTTAAGCATCGAAGTAAAGCAGACTGGAGGACAAAAGATCAAGCATCTCACGTACTCTATATTTAGTTTTACGCACAAAAAGAGCCCAGTACAGGTGTCGGTCTCCCAGCAGATCTACGTAGGTCTAAGTGTTTCTGAGATGACAGGCTGCGAAGCCAGCATTGTACGAAGAGTATGTATAACTCTCATTAACCGTACCTGTGTGAGTTAGTATACGGTCAAATCTCTTATCCTTGTTGCTATACGGTTTCACAGTCTAAAAGCAATTATCACAAAGTAAGATTGCAGCACGCAGAGAGTAACAATGCAAGTTATTAAACAAATTTATCATGATATTGAGTGATAAGTATTCACACTGCGGAAGACGGTCTTATCAAAGACCATGCAAAAACACAATCCAACTCAATAGATGATCAATGCGCCTAACACCTTACGCATTATCATTCAATGTTTCCCTAAGGGGCCATTTCGGCCATCTTTTTAATATGGAAGCGAGGCCGCCGGAGGATGGTGGCGTTGCCTCATCCGTCGATTCGCTGTTTCTCTGGGGCTGAATGTACTTGTGGATTTGTAAGATGGGCGCAGGGATTCTGGCTGCATATGTGGTCAATTAGAATAATTTGTTCGATTGTATTGCAATGGAACATTGCGTTGAAATGAACATTGCGTTGAAAGATGGACATGCTGTTACCCCAATCATGTAATGGTCACAATGTGTGGGAAGGTCACCCGCTTCGGATGGAAATGTGTACGTTTGGCTGAAGATTTAGGTCGACATTGGAAGTTTACCCCTCACTGTATATAGATCTACATGCTCGTGGATTATCAGATGATACACGTTAACATAAAAGGCATGCAGCCGTAATGAACAAAGGATTTCGAATTCTTGATTATAATTGGATGTCCGCCAACAACAAATTTATGGTCATAATTCGAATCTGAGACAACGGACCTGCAGTCAAAATTCATACAATAACTTCATATATAAGTGCATTATCCTTAAAAAGTAATAAATTGAATGAAGCGACTGGTTGGACCTATTGCATAACTCCATAATGAATATATCTTTAATCTCCATGGCAGTTCGGAAATTTTGAAAGAGAGAAAGAGAGGGAGAGAAAGAGGAAGTGGTTGCACAGGAGCTGGGGAATTGAAAACCACCTATAGCGTATATCCTGGAGCTTAAATCATCGGATATCGGGTTGAGTGCCGGATATGGAATATTATTCAACATTGTGAACCGCAGGGGTTAAAAAAAACCCAAAAAACAATTATATACCAATGAATGCATTGCGTATTCCGTTCAAAGATAGGTTATGAATCCCAATGTTCACAAAATAAATTTCCTTGTAACATAATCGTTAATTGAAAAAGTAAAGGTGCCTCAATGGAAGTGGTGTCTCCTAAATGCTGTGTTTTTCCTGGGCACAATCAGACCAAGAACATCAAGCATACAGTATTTTCTCTTACATCGTTAATCAAACGTTAGACATTCATCATAGAAGTCGATCACGATACATTCGTTATAATTACAACAGAATAATACGATTGAAGTTAGAGAATAGCTGAGGAAGCTACATTACAAGCTTCAATCGAAAACGGCAACCCATGATGACAATGCAAAGGTGTAGGTTTAGATGTTTGTCGACTTCTCTAGTTTATGTTTCAAGGAAGATAACGAGACATTCATTAAAGTGAATAATTCTAATTTTGCAACAAACAAAAGCCTTTGAAGCTTGTTACTATTACGTTCCTCTAATATAAAGTTAGTGTACATGAGATACAATGAAGGACTTTACTCAATTTTAATATCGCTGCTTGGGATCTAGTACAACGAAATGTGACAGACGGTCGTCGTAAATTATCGGTTACATAATCGCTACGGTCTCATTCGGTCCCTGGGTGAAATATATAAGTGGCCAGAGTTCGAACTCTGGTAGGCTCAGCGTGTTTCAAGAGCAAGACAATAAAATAAAAATACCGACAAGCGAAATTTTATCAAGCTCCGCTGGTTACCATACCAACAATATATTAACGAATTAAACTTATTTTTGAGGATTTTGATGTGAAAACGCATGATTTATAATTGAAATTACAGCACCAATACTACTTAAAAATATATAAATAAATTATGGGATAGTCAATGATATTGGACAATAGAAGCTCGGAAACGGTACATAACACCGCGATATATTTCATATAGAATAAGATCGTGCAAAAAGCTTGTGCTGTCAAGTAATCTTGAAGGCAGAGATGAGAATTCGCATACTTAAATAATGCAGAAAGAGGGGCAAAGAGATAAAGCGAAATGAAGAGGAATAAAATGCATTATAAATGATTCATTGCCATTCACGTGAGCGAAATGAAGCACAGGGAAATGGTAGTTGGTCATAAATAGCTGCATGATGATCCCTATTGGGACAATTACATATAGCTATATTTAAACCAGTAGGGACTAATGTATAACTAAATATAGTGATGTAATTGCCCCTGTTAGGACAAGTGCATAGCTATGTAAAGCCCCGAGCTGTGTCATTGATACGCGAGGGGAAACAATGCGCCAAGTTGGCGTTATCTTCTTAACAAGACGCAACAGCAAACATATTAGAAAAAATAGCTATTATTACACCTAACCCCCCCCCTATTACAAAGGATAAATATTGAGCTGTAAATACTACACACAATATCACAATATTTGATACTGGGTCAATATTGATGTCATTGACTGCCTCTGTGGGGCATTGGTCCGATGACCCTGACCGCCAAAGAAATGCTCCTGATTCTGAGCACTTGGCATGCTGACGATGCACGCAAGCTTCTGCCTAGAGTTCATCTCTTGTGATGAATTGCGTGTGATGGCCGAGTGCCACAAAGAGTGATCTTAAACCGAGAGCAGTGCAAAATGCCCATTTGGGACTGCAATGGTCATAACATTGTTACCTATCATACTAAGCATCTTAGGATCAACTAATATTTGAACCCATTGCAGTGGAGTCCTGCAGGATTGTGAGGATTATGAATGCCTAATGCAAGAAAATGACATCGCACACTCATCGATTTAATAGCGGTATGTGTATTGACCGCCTGGATGGCGCCACGGTGATTTGATCATTTAAGCTTTCATTACGTAATGAACCCTAATTACGAAATTCAGATACATGCATGAGGCACTCAGTAGGTGACGTAATCAAAATTGTTTATGTAATTTATAAACACATACATGTTATGACAGGCGGCTATTTCCTCGAATAATTTATACACGCGCAGGAGTGAAAGAAAGAAAAAAAAAAAAAAGAAAAAAAAAAGAAAAAAAAAAAACACCCGCATTAAAGAAAACTAAATGTTTAGTTGTGGTAGTATTTGGGCTATGGCTAATACAACGTAATATCATTGACCATGATGTTTCCATAAATATATCAGCTATTTCGCTTGTATCAATTGAGCATTAGCGACATATGATGTCAATCACAAATCATTTAGTATGTATGCCCTACAGAAAGATTCCATGCACTGTATTCATTTGGATTATGCAATTCAGTTATCTTGACGTAGAATTTACTCCTTGATCACATGCATGTCCACTCCTTTGCACCTAGACGGAAGGGCGTGACCATATAATAAGCATGCTGAGGGTGACTTAGAGAACATCAAGAGACATACATAGAGCGGAGTTATACAGCCCAAGGGACCATGCACGCATTCGAATGGGATTTCTTTGCAGATATACTCACTGCCTGGTCCTTTGCTCCGGACTGAGGCAGCAATGTCCTCAAGGAATCGCATTAGGCCAATAAGGTACTGAGAGCCTTGGCAGCTAAAAAGCACCGCGCCAAAGACTCTAGACTATTACGCGTCCCAAAGGGCTGGGTCCGGCATGCTATTGTACCCGGGCCTATTTGCCCCTCGGGATTGAATGATTGACAATATGGCATGAATTGTTTTCGGTTCTTGATAGATAAGGTAGCCACATATATGTTATACAGCCACACATACTGAGCATGGTTGGATGAGTGTAGCATCTGCAATGGAGCGGTTTGTTTTAGAGTTATGATAGAGAAATTTATAGCTTATTGCACGGCGGTATACACCTCACCGTGCATCAATAAGAGCACTAATATGTGGCAATAACGCAGTATGATTACAGGTGCAATTCGTACTCCGCCAGTTTTACATACCTGTGTACAGGCTCTGAACTTTGCCCTAACTGGAGACAGCCTGTAACCCACCTTGCAACATGCAGATCGTTCGTTTCCCAAATCTGACAATCCAAGATGAGTTATATATTATTAATTATAAGGACGCACAAAAGCTGCATTTGAGAAGAGAACAAACCACTCACATAGCACAATTGCACATTTATATCCCCCTCGTGCATAAAATGTGCAACGTAATCCATTACGGAATTTTATTTTCTACCTTCATGTTTTACTTCTTCATTGACACGTAGCAATAACAATATTTTATTTGTTTGCAAACCCGAATGCCTCAGAGGCACGATGTACATTAGTGGCTATGCTACATGAGTGAGCTATCGCTATATAGAGTAAGCACTTTCCTCCAAATCACTAACTTTTGATATAGACAAATTAAAGTATGATGAATTGTGCTGCTGTAGGCTTTCATCAAAACGGCTGCCTGTGTATCACACTGTCTGGCTGCTTTAATAAAGGGGGCAATTGTATGATAACAACCCTCTGTGGGCATATTATCTGCTTCCGCCCACAAAGTGCAGATTGAGGTGACAGGGGAATAAAGTGATGGCGTGTATGCGATCCCTGCGTACACTACGTGTACATGCAACATAATGTCCGACCGGCACTTTGAATTATCCACTCAAATGTTCATTTGAGCACTATAATTATATTACCGACACATGTACCCTATGAACTTTATTATGATCAGTGGAACTGAGTAATACCGATGGTATGTACGATTAGACACATTATTACGATTGATGCTCTGCCAGTAGACATGTCATTAATTCATAGAATGAATGTATAATGGTTCCAATGAAAGCATCCTTGTGATATAGTCCACAAATGAGGGAGCCTTCGGGCAGATAAAAGTAATCGATCGAGATGAATCAACGATGAGACGATGGCATCATGGCCTGAAGGATTATGTAAATGACTAGCTGTAATGTGCAAAGAAGTGACGTGCGGTATTGATAGCATATAACTTGTGCTAAATTGCTAATTGCAAAAGCAAAGATGAATGTGAGATGCATCGCAATGATAAAATAATGACAGGTCTGACTTAGTAATTTGTTATGCTTATTAATAATACCAGAAGGAGGCTACTGAGTTATTTATTATTGCAAATTGTTGTATACGAGAGGATATTTCCTACAGCCCGGGAAGTGCTGGTTTTGATATCAAAACCTACGATTATTAACCCTATTGGTAAAGAAGAATACCAATATTAAGTGCTATGCAAGAATGGATCTCCCAATTTATTGACCAATAAAATGAAATCAAGGGTGTAATTATAATTATGCAAGCATACACTCATGCCATAATTCTACGTCACAAACCCCCTTTGTTGTACGCGCGTACCAATAATTATCCGTATAATTATTTTATTTTATTTATCCGTATTATTTCTAATGCGTTATAACATTCACAAAATGTGAAGTAAAAAGTCAGCTGCAACATGTGAAACAACCGTGAAACAAGCCAGAGCCCACGTGCGCAATGGAACCGACACGATGTCAAGTCACAATCAAATAAGGGTCATGTGTCCACGAGCACCGAAGCACTCTTGGCAACCCATTGCAAAACCCTTGGTTACACATCGACCGCTGGCAAATGCACAACTTGCCGTCTCGTGACATGCAGTTCGAAATCGAACCTATTGCCAGCAAGGGAAGAGACCGGCTTCAATCACAATCGAATAATTTAATTTGTTCTACAGATGATTTTAACCTGGTGCATCCAACGCACTCGTACAACAAAGAACCTACCGTTGATGGCAAAATTGTAAAATACATAATGTGGCATCATTAACATAAATACATTTGTGTGAGGCCGTTGTTGGATATTTTAACAATCCAGTATCGCTGCCCTTGTTCTAGGGGTTCTGTGATGATTACTGATGATTATATCAACTTCTTCTTTTTTTCTGCAAAATCTGCTTTGATTCTATTCTTGCCGTGAGGCAAACATGCATGAAGTTCTCAGTGAATGAGCATTGCAGTTTGAACAAGCAAATTAATAGTTTTATTCGAGAAAGATGGTGGTCAGTCATTCGTCCTCATCATTAGAGTAAGAGCAGAACGTTTGAATAACCTGACAGACGAGGCAAACAGTTGCCTTCCACCTGGGCTACCTTTCAGGTGTGCCAGGTGTGCCAGGTGGGAAGAACATGCCATCTGATAGATAAGAGCAGCTGACGTGTCGTGCCATTGGTAATTAGATCGGCCAGTGGCACCTGAGAGGAACAATTGTTCAGAGTGGCAGTAGCGAGGGTCAAGGTGGAGCGCCCTCCTATTGAGAGGCGTCACCTGAGGATGAGCAGCATAGGTATAAAGAAATCATTCTGGGAGTTCACTACAAGTGCTTAACGATGGGTTACGGCACCAGGTATTCATTTGCCTTGTATTCCACGAAATACCAGACAAGGCACAGTGCCGATGGGAAATGCGCACGCACTTCTTAATGAGGACAATTACGTAAGCCGGTGATCCACCTGCACATGAGTAGCCTCATCACTATAGTTTTGTATCCTCTGCCAAGAGTGAATCAATGCATACAATATAAGTCATGTTTAAAGTGACCATCAATAGGCTTAATAGCCCTGTTTTTTTAGTAGGTCATCAATGCTATTAGTTTAATACTAGCATTGATTACCCTACTATATATACCATATCCTGAAACAATTGCGGTTGATGTGTAATGAGGAGCTATGATAGAGTTAAGTGACTCACCAAAATGACACAATGTTGGTTGCTGTCTCCAACCCCCTAAAGGTCAGCGGAAAACCCTCTCCTGACCTGTATGTATTGCGTGCGGACAGTCCTCCCCACCCACCTTCACAACACTGAAACTCCAAGACTCTTAATCAATCCTTAGTTTTGTCAGCCTTCTCCAAAAGAGATAATTAATTTCCGGACAAGTGAATTTTCTGACCTGCAATTGCTTACCGAAATCGACGTGTTACAATTGTTTAGTTGTATTAAATTATAATTAAATTATTAATAATTAAATTATTTGTAGTTAATTATTAGAAATCCCTGATAATCTCGATAGCAATGTTCAGATTCTTTGAATGTGTTTATAAATGATAGAGCTGCTTGCATGATACGGTTGAACCAGAAACATGGAGACATTGAGCTGTCAATGGAACAGAAGAGGGTTGCTTGATTCTATTGGGCAGAGAAATAAAGCATGAGGGACCGGATCCCAGTTTTAAGAATACTCCATTGAGGAGCCATCAGTTGGATGCCTCTTGAATCAATTCTTAGCCAAAGAGAAGAAACTTGGATCAAAAGAACTGAGGGCATATTAACAGTCGTCTCTTTGGCATCGAGTCAGGGGTGTGTCAAGGTAACAGCCAGCGAGACAATGTCCTCATAGTCAAATTGATTACTAGCTAGGAGCACGCGAAGCTTGTCTGAGAGGCGTTTAGTGAAGACGTGGGCGTTGTTGGACTTTATTTCCTTGGAGCTTTGCCTAAGAGGAAATGAATCAGCTCCCAACAATGGACTGCAATGGAGATCCGGTTAAATCTTTAGACAAACTCATCGTTATTCACGCAGAAGCTTTATTTCTCCGAGACATTGCTTTTGGCCCTTAGCTCACTGATAAAAAAAATAACCCTAATCTTAAAAGCGTTAGTTGCACTTGCACACAGATCTCAAAGCATAAAGCAGATGCTGGGAGCCAAATATACATAAATGCATTCGTGATATCAGCTATTTAGACTAGCGATGTGCTTCCCCACTTTTGAGCTCCAAAATCGAAACAGAACAATTGCATCCCTAGCTAATAGCGGCTTGAAGACGACAAAGGAACCCCAAAGACAAAGACTGTCTGCGCGACTTCGATCGAGCTGCTGCCTATTACCAAATAAAAACTTGCTCAGAGGTGTGAGGCTCTTGCAATTGGATGCCAGTGAAAAAAGAAACATTGTTATGTAATCACGTGTGAAGTATGCATTTGACATCACAACAAATATCACACATGGTGATAAGTATCATTTAAGAATGTTTACTGTGCAATTGGTTAAATGTACAGCATAATATAAAAGCCTTTTGTGGACCCATTTAATTATAATTTAGTATTAATCTTATGTTAATCAATGTTTTAACCCCTGTTCCTCCACCACGCATCTGTACATGACCTTGGTTATGTTATACACTGGTGATTTCTCTGGAAGATACTCATTATTAACTCACTTTTCAATCACCCCTATTTGTGAATCATTTAATGAATATCGTTTGGCAGTTCGTGCTAAACAGTCGTCCGTAATCGGCTATAGAAAACCTGGAGAGCACATGATATCACATTATTCAGTGGGCCAATGTCTTAGATAACAGTTAACTCTTAATATCAGCTTTTGTTTTACTTATCACAATATCAGACCTCCTGAAATTTGCGAGTAGACATTTGTGGGAGGAATTGGCTGTATTACTTGCTTAAGTCTCAGGGGACCATTATGCTTTCACGAAATGTAGTATCCACTCGTCCATCATCATTATGAAATTTCATAGAAAAGAAGCATTTTCTAGATTGTTTGATCAAGAAATCATGGAGTACTATATACATAGACATCACAGCAGCCTTTGAAAGGGTGAATCACCCATTAAAACACTTGTCACATTTCTTACGCACCTTCACCATGTCATGCGATACGGATCTTCTGGGCAGCATTGAATTCCTTGTCGATCGCTTCCTTCGACGGGAAGACATTGTAGGAGTTAATCCAATCACAGACTCACTATCCTGGATTGCTATCCATTGTTGTGATTGGTGAACCCATCGTTGAATGCTGCAGCTCCTAACGACACCCAGTCCTCATGAGAACCAATGCCCGTCTGCTGAGCAGGATTTATCTGAGACCAGCTTTTGTGAATGGAGGGTGGGTTGCCTGTCGCTTTCGCTGCCCGTCGTATGCAAATGCAGCCATTTGCATCTCGCTTTGCGCCAAGACACTGGCCTACCTGCCTTTATTCATGTCCAACTCAATTATCTCACTTTTGTAGGGCCACTGAGGTGTAATGTATCCGTATGGTTCATGTTATAAGATACCTAGTGGAGGTGTGAGTAGGTGGAGTATATATATTGCATGGTAAATGATAACATCTGTTTTATATTTGTAATTTGCAAAAGGTAACTTTGCCTGGGTTATTTCAAATCATTGATATCCTTGAGCTTAGATTGTCTACCTGCAACTATATCGTATCTTGAATGTCAGGGAGGTTTGGGGAACTAAACTGAGAACACAATCAAAGGTGTGTCTCGTGGGAGACGGATTTGATAGACATTCAGCTTTTCTCTTTCGATCAGAGTAGGATAAGGGCAACCCCCGCCAAGCAAAACGCAACGCCCATTGCTAACACAAAAACCCCGGTCACATCAATCAAACCCACAGATTGCACACCCCCAAAACCACTCCATAAGAATCAATCAGAGGTGTGTGTGATGACGCGTCAACATTGCACTATACCTCAGGTTGTTACACATCGCATTGTGACATAATCAGAGTTGCCGTTAGATCTTGTAATTATATAATATATAATCATATATGTCTTATACGACGGCTCTTAGTGTAAATTGGCAGAACCTTGTGAGGCCTTGTGATCGGGGAGATTACAGTAATCAAGAGGACCTCATAAATGCAGGTATAGTACGACGGACTTTGTATACCGGTTTATACAGTAGGCATACTATTCATAATTATCTATTGTCTCACTACTCTGGGCGAGATGAGTGTGCTGCAGTTCGAACTGCATGTTTACATGTGTTTTATGCACCAATGGGAAGAAGAAGAAAAACACCAATGTCATTGCGATAAGAGCCCACGAATCATATACCATATAGAACCGGTGACATTTGTGGAATTGATGACTCTGTCCTTGGTGCTGATATTATCTTATGTGAAGCTGTAGAAGATGCAGGTAAGTCGGTGTAATCAAGTGTCCTACCCATGTCGAAGATCTACAGCTCATAATTATCATAGGCAGGTCATGCATGATTGCGTTTTACGGCCCCAACCAACCCAATCGGGAGATACGGGCGACAGAATGGAAGCTGGAGCTCGGATATTCTCCTTCTCTTATCAACAAATCCTAATGGCTCTTTATTCTGCATACCACCAAAAACAGTAGTACACAGCACCTGACCTTGTCAGGCAGCTGGGCAACACTGCAGATTCACTGAATTACAACGTTGCCGGATCGGGTCTCGAACCCTGGACCTCAACCTCCGGCATAGGATTGCACTCGGTGCCCCTATATTGGCGAGTGGTATACAAAACATAACACAGAATATGATCTAACTCGTGCACAATATACTATTCTCATCAAAGACATAGGCCACGAGGACGATATGAGGGGTCAACACTAGTCCAATTTTGTTCTCATTCAGAAGACGACGATGAAAAGAAAAATCAGAGCAAGAAGGCTGCCGTCTTTTTTTTACAATCCCCCCCCCCTTCGTGGATTGAAGAGAAATCAATGCTGGTCCCCAGCGGTGTCTTCTCCTTCTTCTTCGCTTCCCTAAACGTCCAAAATAATTTCAACGACCAACAATGCCAATTCTCTCGATTACCCCCCGCCTCTGGCCACACACAAGTGGGCGGACAGGAAGCAACGATTTGGTCAAATGCACAGCCAATTCCGACTGCAATTTTAAACTGGAAAACCACCAACATCAAGTCGAATGCCTATACATGCATGGGTTGTTGTGTGCATTGTGCAAGCATCTCAGTGATTGATGCGAAACAGAGAATATAGAAGACGAGAATGAATCCGACTTAATGTGGTCAGCAGGACGTCGTTTGGCTGGATTGATGTATTATTCACCTGGTCACTCGTTTGCATATTCCTCATAACATTGAGTAATGGCGGTGTCCGTAGTTGAAGACGCTCGGTCGTAATGCAGCAAGAAAGTGACCCAAATGTCTGTGCAGCTCACGCAAACTGATTACCAGCTATTTGTATTCTGGAGCGGATCTTAAAGGATTCAGCTTCGTGGGCATACTTGGATTGTTACTTTCGGCATATTGCTAGAAAATCATTGATTGTATATCATATTATTTACGTGTATGCGATTTGCCCGATTTTATTTGCGTTTATTTTATCTGGCCTTTTCATCACCGCGTGGGAGAGGTGCCCGGCTCTCAAGGCATAGAGAACCCTAGATCCCACAAGCCCCTGCTGACAGACGGACAATTCTTGTCGCCCATTTCCCAGAAGATAACGTAAGAGAGAGAGAGCCTCTGATTTGAGCTGTAAGCACAACATTACGTCATCAACGCCAACGCAATCTTCTCTCTACTAGACATTACTACAGTCATAAGCTTACACGAATTTGTCAGTTTGCAGAGGCCCAGAATGTTAATAAGTAACGCAATCCAAATTGGTGCAGCCTAATTAATTGCTCTTCAATATCAAAGGAGCGAATGAACTTGCAACGACTGACAATTGATACTGCCGACTTGGCAAATGTTGGTGGTGTTGTGTATAGGTATATGCAATATTATACATGCATGAAAATTTGTTTGATCCTTCGTATTTAGTTACTTTCTGTGGTACCCGGCTTTCTTTTTGGCTGTAAGAAATGTCCTGATTGAATTATATACCTATTATATACCTCAATTATAGAGCGTAATTTTTCGATTTACCATTTAAGAGTGAAATGGGGTTTTAGTACATATTCTGATATTTTTTGCTACTCTGAATAGTCTTTTCCTAGCTTGACCGATTGACCAGATATCAGCTTGAAGACAGCCTCGTTTGGTGTGCGTAATAAAACACAAAGTTTTATGCTAATTATTATAATTAATTCATTAATAATTATTATAATTAATTCATTAATAATTATTATAGCTTTAACCTCCTCGCCCTTCTCCCAATCCTGCCCCCACCTCCGCATCACCAGCATTTTCCATTGCCCTCCGCGCGGGGAAAGGGAGTGGGTGCCCTTGGGCTGCCCCCTCACTTCTGACTTCTCAATGGAAATTTCGATTATTTTCCAGGGTAGCACGGAAAGATTTATCTCGCTCACAGTCTTCCGAAGATTTATGACACGCGCGGCGTTCCTTAATCCGCAATTATTTAATGCCCGCGATTGAATAATGCATGCTTGCCCAAAGCAGGTGGTTCCGAACCGACAGAGGAGACTTTTTTCCGTTATAACATTGTATGCGAGAGGGTATCCTTGCACTATAACTAATTAGACACACCCGCTAAGCAGGGAATCGGGGTTGCCTGGAAGATCCTTGAACAGTGTTCGGTGGCATCACATGTCACATTGTTCAGGGTATGCTCGGTATAAACACATTCGATGACAAGGAAATCGCAACATTTCCCTGGTACGCAAAACTCACGTCCATTTCACTATCGTCACCCAAAGAGCTTGATACGTGCATTATCGTCGAATTGTTCGTGGGCGTTGCTACTGACACACTGCACTCAATTTAGAGAGACGGAATATGCAATATATATGTTGCGATTTCATGCGCTTGACAGGTCGGCATTGACAGTGTTCATCACGTTTGAGCAAGATAGGGATCTGCTAATTGATGGCAGCCAAGCATGGCTGAGTGCAGGGTTTAACAAATGGCACCTTGTCATCTGTGAACCCAGATTGGCTTTCTCGTCGTGAATCCATTAGTTGTATGACGCTGTCTCAGCGTACGTTGTCGTCAGTGGCCATGCAACTCTTATGTTTTTATTATGGCTGACATATTTTTTTTGTAATGATTAAATGATGACCTCTTAATCTGAATAAAATGTTCAGTTTTTATATTGAGGTTTTTGCTCTCACTTGGATTAGTTGCTCCCTGATCTGCGATGTGTGACATCACAATCATTTAAGCATTATATTGTGAATTTTCGTTTTGCTTTATATTTTGTTCGTCCCCTTTGTTTGAGTTTTAAACTGATCATGGGAAAAAATGTATAAGCATTGCGATTTGTGAATCTTTGTGTGGGTATAGGGGGGGGGGCAGCTAAACTGATCAAAAGTCGAAAGGGGTAACGCTTGCCATTCGCCGTGCAATACCCATTATATGGGAATATACTAAAGAAACCGTCTGGGATTGTTACAGAATATTTACCTTTAATTAAAATAATCTATTTGCATCGTTTCAGAATCAGCATTGTGAACATTTCATGCAAAGGTTCGTAGTGGATAGTATGATATGATCAGTAGACCTGTCAAAATGCGGACTATCGGCGACATTCAGTGAAACCCCGCTCAAATCATGGTATCATGGTTGGAAAAAAAAGCATCTCTCTCTTGCTCAGACGCATGCATTAAAATATTGATGTTCTTTACAATAGACAGGCTGATTGATCTTTATGGAAATTTCGACTTATGGCCACTTTGGATAGCCATATTATGCACTAAGTGTCAGTAAAATAAATTCCGTGGCATCAGACATCAATGGGTTCTATGTCATCGCAAATCACGTGATCTGACATCGACCTCATAAAGAGCCATCACGCACCTCTCATGCTTTCTATCAGAAAATGAAGCCAGTCCAAATGTGTTAATATCTATTAAAACCGTCTTATTCAAACGGACCAATGATTGATTGAGTGTTCTGCTTGATACATGTAGACAAAGAGACCAGCTGGTATATACACAGATATTAGCCATCGGCCAATCCCCCCTTTGGGAAAATGTGGTTATAACGGATCGCCTATAAGTGAGCGATTCGCAGTTTCGCACGAATTATAAAATACACGTCCATCCGACATACAATTCATACCATAATGTGAGTAATCCATGTGTATAATTATGCAAACTAATATCCATGTGTATGGTCAGCATTGTAACATTAAATGTTTCTGTTGTGTGAACGATGGGTGCGAGTTTCGGCTTGATTTGGCTTGACATTTATATTATCATAGGTCGACATTGCCACCAGTGTTCCGGAAATACAAATGTCTATAATAATTATTAAGATGTCACCCCTAAAGTTAATTTGGTGCCAATTGAGATACAGGTACTTCATCGTGTGCCTCGGGGATATACATCCATAAATATTAATCAAGTTACGTCACGCAGTGAGAATTACTAGTGGTGTAATCATAATTGATATGCCTGAGGCCAATGGCATTATCAAGCATCGAACACCATTGAATCATTAGTCCAGTAAGTCCGATAAGTCAATAATGTATGAATACAAGACTCACTTAGAAGCTACTTAGCCTAAGATTGAAAATGCCCTCGTGAAGGTTCAACAAAGGTTAGTAAGCCAAAGAAGTATTTTGTCTTCACTCTTATTGAGAACGCACTTCAATGCTGACGAAGATGGCTGGACTCAGATTCCCTGTCATTCGTTGACTGCCATTCCCCATATTACTTCTCATAGTGAAACCGTATTCATTAAATCATTAGAATTTTCCAATGTTGAATGTTCTCCTGCCTCCTAATTGACGCTGATTGCAGAAGCGAAGTAAAAGCTAGTTAGAGAGTTGTTTGCTTATTTTAATAATTAAGTATATCCAAACATTATTTTACACAAATGTACTGCATTGTAATGTACATAAACTACGTATTTAACTAAAAAGCATGCAATCGACCTGGTCGGGAAGCGATTTCCGATTAAAGTAGTTAATTTGAACAGGAAAAAGAGCGTATAGTGAAACCTGCTCGTCCGTACGGTATGCAACGAACTACATTCTGGGGATATAAATAGGTCTACGTGTGCACTATGAATTTATTTGAAGTTCTAACTACTTCATCATGATGTGGATAAAGGTATATATATAAGTAGACTAACTGAAAATCAATGATTCTGACCTTCATGTTTATGAAGTATGGACAGTGAACAGCTTTAAAGAGAGATGCGAGTGTTTTCCTGTTCCACCACGCCCTTCTGCTCTTCTGCCCTTCATTCACATAATAGGTATTTTCCAAGAATCAAATCAATTGATCAATTTTTATTCTATTCAGATCTTCGATGAGTCATGTAATAATATTATATATAATTATTATACGTGTGCGTTACTGTATTAACGTTTGCTTCTTGTGGTCAGTCACAGCACAGGAAGGGACCACAAATGATGGATGCGTGGCGTGGTAATTAAATAGTTGGTGGTGGTACCACTCATTGCATAGGTCATAGGGTTATAGTCCTCCTCGATGCAGGGTCAGATATCAATTCAAAGTTAATGTATCGATCAACACTGGGAGTAAAAGTGCTGGTGTTGATTTCATTAACATATTGGTTAAATTTTAGATAGTTATAAGATAACATTTGAACCAGTGCTGAGCAACGAATCCAATTTAATTGCTATGAAACAGCGAGCGAGAACAGAGAAATACTCGTCTGTGCTGTTCCGTGTTCGTTGTTTAACTATTCAACTTTTCGCCCACTGGGGAGGGTAATCAGAGGTTTAACTGGGATAATCTAGCTGTTCATGAAAACGCTATTATGTAATATGCTCCATTGCGTCAAATAAACCTGGTTAAACGGAGCTAAACATGATTCAGCTGTAACGGTCTTTATAATCCCCGATTAGGTTATATAGTGTACAGACTCCCAAAGGTAGATAGTTCAAGTTTCTACCATAAATTGTGCATTGTATATAGCTAGGATACGCAGTCTTATTTGGACTATTATTCCCAGGTAAGTTGGAAATGAACGTAACGACCGAATCGCTCTGTTTTGCTGACCGCCTCCCCCTACCTGTATCATCCATAATATGTAAAATGAATTATACTTTATAGGCTAACAATAGTGATCCCAAGTTACCGGCTAACTGTTATTCCCATGCATATTTGCTTTAATAGCGATTTTAACAGGTGCTCTATATGCCTCCCCTGAACGAATGATCAGAGAAATTGACGCCCACGTTGTGTAACGCATCCAATCAAAACAGACGGGTGTCGATGCAGGTCAAACTTCATTCGTGCATTGAACTGTGTGACCCTTATACATTTATTAAACCAGAGAGATTCGGGTGGATAAAAGTTAAACTTTGTTTTGTAAATCTAATTCTGATAATGAGCCCATATAATATAAATCAATCCATATCAAGCCTTAATTAAAACCAGTCACGGTACACCCTATTGTACAGGCAACACTCTCCTGATCAAAAGAAGCCCAGTACGGTCAATAGGTAGCCAAATTGAAAATATTGTACACATATACAGGCATCGTGAATTATTAAATATATTAGTCCCCTTTGGTCACCACCAAAGAGGATGAAATTGGTGCACCACAAGGCTTCCAGAAACTAATGTCCGTCAGTAAACAACCGAACAAATTGTCTTAAGGGTATGTCCAATTGAATTTCTGGCCTCTTTCTTCCTTGCATTAGATGCGAAGCCTTAAATATAAATCCAGTTAATTTGCAAAGACTCAGTGCAATTAAGGCAACAGAAGCGAGGTAATTGAAGCAACAGTTGAAAGTCTGCTGTACAGTAGGACACGCCCTTTTCCTATGGTCTCCATGAACCCGTGAACTGGGGGTGACAATGAACTTTTCATTCCGTCTGTTGTTAAGGGGAAGGTCATCAGAAGTCATAACGTACTTATGAGCATCAGAACGCACTAACAAGAAGCATAACGTACGTAAACATTTTATGTGGCGAAGTTTTTCCTTCACGGAAAGGCATTCAAGCAGTGCAGTCACACGTATGTATGTTCACGTAGAATGCGCACACAAACGAGAAAACAAACTTCCTCTGATATAATTATGAGTGCAAAATGATACTGGGTAAATTTGATCCATTTGCTTCTCATTGTGCGGTACACTGTTATACATAGGCCTACATGTACATGAGCCTATAGCGGGAGGAAATAGTGCTCGTAAAATAAAGCAGGCCTAAAAGAAATTACACATATTCACCGGATAACAAAATGTTTAGCTGTTATTGTTTTGTGGCATTTGCAAGAGCGCTTGTCCTGATAACCTTGCCTGATTTCCTGTAACCGATACATTATCGTGATAGATATGACGTCATTGGTGTGACGGATTATCTGGCTTACGTCACACTCTGAAGCGCAATTGCAGGTGCGTTTAAGTCACGAAATTTGTCATAAAAAAACAAGGTGTTTTTGGCTCTGATTAAATACCTGCAGCAGTGACAAGTTTGCAAACTCTTTTTTTTTTTTTTTTTTTTTTTTTTTTCCCCTAAATAATGAGCTCTTTTGGTTTAGAAAAAAAAATATGTGATAATCAATTATCTTATTTGTTCTAGCTGGAGCTATATTGATACATATGGAATCATGTTCGATATTGTTTATATTGACCGAAATAATCATTCATTATTTCGTGGTGCACAGCATTGTGTAACACTCAGTTGGCCGCTTCGACTGGTGCTGTGGCGTCGTCTGCTCGTTAGACAATGGGTACATAGTGATAGCGATGCATGTGACGGATTTTTCTTTCGTGTCCAGGAACTGAGGCCGTCAGCTGCTGCGTCACGTACCCGGGGTGGCATCGCGATCCAGTCCATGTAGTAGACAGCCTTTTGGGCTAGCCAAGGAATGACGAAATGCTCTAGATACGTGAAGTGGCCGCTGCATGGTCGACGGAGAACTCCCCCGATTTCCAACGAACACTTGCTTTTATTAGGGAAATCGAGAACAGGTGGAGATTCATTAAATTGTGCGGACGTTTTACAGCCCCACCTTCACAACATGAGCTTACCGTCTAGTTACGTAACAACATCGTAATTACATCCAAATAAGTTGTCACAGGTGGTCAGGCAATATGAAAAACCAATTGAACTTTTAAATTGGTTTGGGGACAGGGGTAACTGTGACAGCTGAAACGAAATATGACCACCGTCGTCTGAAGTCAGCGTTCCGTCTTACCCCCAAGGCCAGCATAGTGCGTGTAACACATTGAACATTTAATTACTATTATATTCATCGTTCGGATTTCGGATTCACTCTCTTTTAAACGGAGCAAAGGGAGCTACAATTGATCAAGCTTAATGCGGGTTAGATTTACAGCGGAAAAGAAATTATTGGGAAATCTCCAAATCATGAAGGAGAGTTAAAGGGATTGTGCGACGTCAGATCGATGTTGATGAGCGGATTAAAATGAGGAAATTGCAATAGGAAGTAAGAGAATATTTTCAAAAAAGATCTGGCGTTGCTATGGTGATGGTGGCATGTATATTACATCGTGTCATTTATACATTATTATACCTCAACATGGGTCTGTGGACCAGAAGTTCTCGTTGCCCACGTCAAATCATATGTAACAGTGTTCAAACCAACGTCTAATGGCGCTAATGACCCGTACAATGACGTAACCCTATGTAAAGAGTTAGATCACAAATAGGATTCATTATAATTATAATTAGTTTTATCTGTAGTCGCTTGTCTTGTGCCCTAATACGACAGAACATACCCTAATATTGCATATAAACATAAATATACAGAAGACCATACATTCCGTTAATCGAATTAATTGATTTGGTGTAAAACTCGCTATTTTAGTCAATATGGCAAATTTTATAACAGTATACTTGGTATCAAAATGAAAACCCACAATTAATCAATTTCGTGCGATCACCTGATCCCGTGCTCATTTGCATATTTAACGTATTCTCACATATATTAGCAGATGAATATTTAAATTAGGGTGATACAATTCGATCACATAATCTATGCAAGTGCTTTTGATACTCTATGCCAGTGCTTATGGATACTTAAATTGACGTTTGGAAAGGTTTTATTCTTTAAGTATCCAGCAGAACAAGTTTTAAAAAGAGTTTAAAACACTGCATCCCATCTTTCTCTGAGCGCACTGTACGCGATGGGCTCCATGCACTGGCAAGCAGCCAACTCTCGATTCCTGGTAATTTTCTCTTTTATCATTCTATTTCATCAGTTCAATACCCTCTAATCTAATTGTTGCTTCAGAAAAAAAAATACATCTATCGATCAAGTATAGATAGCCTAAAACGTGGTAATATCCCCTCATGTTAACAGATCATTATTTTAGTCAACAATCATAAATAATTCTAGGAAAGTCAATAACGTGACTGAGTCGTGTGCGGCTAATTCTTGTGAGTTCACCCCTGAGGTAACACTGACCATTGAAACAGATCTACAATAAATAACTGCTCAACCTCCTTCCTGTAAGTGGGTTTATCTTCCGTGTGTCCTCAACCTCCTTGATTTTTCTTAGAACATTGCATTTAACGATGCGAATGAAGGTAATACTAATGCCCTCTCGATCTTTCCTACACAGCTGCTGTCAGGAGACAGAATATGTTGTTGTTTGTCCATTTGAAAGGTCATGCTGCTCTGCAGGCCATGCAAACCTTTACAACAGAGCATGATGATAGCATGCCAGAGAAAAAGAGAGCACTTTTGTTCCCCGCACAAGCATCGCTGAGTGTGAATCCTATTTGTTGCATAATAGAATCACCGACGACAACAGGAGAAAAACACGAGTTGCTTGGTCGAGAGACAATTAGCTTAATGTCCTTTGCCTTGCGCTTTTAGTACATTACGGGTGACTTTTTATCTTGTCGATTACGCCAAAGACAGGTACCTTAGTCTGTATTTGGATACTGAGTCAACAGTTAAGATCGCCCCGGAGTATTCCACCATACGGAGCATCATACAATGTATATGTTGCCGCAAGACAGAGGATATCTGGGTTGCATCATAAAATAAACTTGTTTTCTTGGAATAAAATATGTTGAAAGAAATAGGCACGAAGGAACAGGTGACAGGTGATGAGTGAGATAGAGTCAGGTGGAGAAATGCTGTAGCACTGATGCTAACTTCATTATATATATGGGCATTATTTTGGACCGAGGACTGTATATATGCATAGTGAGCTCACTCAAGCAAATAGGGTTGGAAATTTGGCTGCTCTATCATTTAGTAGCAATAAGATTAAGGGATCAAACATGTTTCTGCAATGATTATAATTAATCGATGTTTATATTTATGACTTACTGGCGTCGTTCATTCAATTGGAAGACAGAGTTCTTACATTGGTGTTTGAATCAATAATGCGCGGTCGGAGAGGAAAGTTTAACCGACCGGAATGGGTATAATTATTATGCAAGCAATGCGTGGATCAATTTTTTTATCAAATTTAACACATGAGAAAGTGAAATGCTCTTTATTTAAAGGTGGAAGTTCTCTACCGGCTTTTCAATACATAGTTTTCGCTATTGGGGCATTTGAGAAGAAAGAGTATTGATGAATTTTGTTTGGGGATAATATTGGCTTAGCGGATTACAATTTATATTATTCGATAAAAAATCCCATAAAATTATCATGTATGCACTAATGATTATACGTTCATCACTGAATATACCGTACAAAGCTCACAATCTCTGATATACAAAATCTATCGGTTTTCTTCACAAAACTAATGATCTAAGGACACAACACGACAACAAAACAATGTTCTAACCGATAGATACATATTAATTCCTCCATTATTTGCTTTCTGACATTAACTTCTGTTGACGTGATCTCCTCGTCAATAAATATACAAGAAATCAGCCAGAAACGTGAACAGGAAATTTTTGGGGAGTAATTAGAGGAAGAAAGAAGAAGGAAACGAACAAAACGAGGAAAAACTTCGAGATTATAATGCACTCAGAAAGAAAATCATAACCTTATACGTATTATTTCACTGGTTCCATGGTCATATATATAATGACACAGGCATACATCGATGACAGGTGGTATGTCATTGGTTGCTATTTATAGTAACATTTAGTCAACTGGTCGTATTGAGCAAATACTGTGATTTCATTTTCATTCGCCTCGCCTTGTGAGCTATTTTGGGAATTCCGACTGACGTCATGTGAAATCGAGTGAAATGGATGTACCAAAATAGGGGTGAGTTTTCATTGGTGTGCGCCGGTACTTCTTTTCAAGGGATGGGGAACTGAATTTTAAGTGATGTTCTATTGACTCATAGTACCAATTGATAGCATTCCGTGTCAAGAACACCATGCCTGGATGCGAGTGTAAGGAAATAATGCATTCCGAATATCGGGGTTAGCATTGGGCCTATGGGAGAATGGCTTCCATTGCAAAGTACAAGAGGCAAACGTCAGCTGAGGGCTTGCCGTGATTGGTCCCGTTGCCTTCGTGAAGCTATCGATTTCAGCCAATCAGAACAGATCATCTTCGCCATAAAAGGACATCTTTGTTGTTTACGAAACGAAGCGTCAGTATAGCGCATGCGTGGTGCACTCTGGCTGACCTTTTTACTGTTTCAGGATGAGAAACCATGGTAGGTGTCCTAAAAAATCGCTTGTTAAAATAAGAAAAATAGCGAAAAATATTCCTGACTGGAGGCAAAATGATTATTCTATCTATTTCCGAAAAGAAAATAAAAAAATATCCAGGGGTTTAGTCGCAGGACACGCTGATATGACGAGGCCCATTGTAAAAGATGGAAACTCTGTGTTTTATCACAGCTCCTGACGTCACGCCTAATTAGCAATATATCTCCCGCGAAATCGTTAGCGATGATATTCCTTGTGTGGGCCAGGCATAGGAATCATTTTTGGTGCATCAAACAACGACTCAAAGTCCATTTTTAACCAGTTCTCCCTCCCTTTCAGTAGCACCGGTGAGTGAGTGATTGATTGGGGTTTTACGGCTCCACCCAAACCAATCGAATGATACGGGCGCCAGAACAGAAGGCCTGGGACTGGGGTTTCCCCCTATTCTTATCGATAAATCCCAAGGGTTCTTTATCCTGCATACCACCATAGACAGTAGTACACAGCGCCGGCCTTGTTACGCAGTTGGGCAGCATTGCAGAGTCACTGAAAAATCACAATTGTAATTCACAATCATAACGCCCGTGGCCTGATCGGGTCCCGAACCCGGGACCTCGACTCCCACGTGGGCATAGGATTGTAGTCTGTCGGTTAAACCGATTGAGCTATTCGGTGCCCCTCAATAGCACCGGAGACCAGTGAAACGCATTATATGTATCCTGGCCTACATTATATCTACACATTGATGTAATTTGATGTCGAAACTAACCATCACCAAACAAGATATAAGCTAAATTAGGTTATGATCATATTTGGACATTCACAGATTGTCACACAAAAAGGGTGCAATGAATTATTGTAATAAATCGACCAGATGGATATCATGCTTCATATGAAGAAGAAAAAAAGCGCATACACAATAAACGTCATAACGCCCTTGCCCTTAGAATGACATAATTGAGAATTATAAAACGAGAAAGATAAAACAGTAATATTATCAACTATCACTGAAAATTACAGCGTGATATCGTGCTTGACAATAAAGTTATTGTAGTTTGAAAAATCATGTATTCACTCACAATTTCGACTACATGTATTACGCAACAATAATGCTATTGAGCATACTAAGTACGAAGCTCACTTTCGTTGGAACTGACGCATTGGACAATTTAACGGGAAAAAAATGTAACGTTATATTGGATGAGTTTGAGGTAATCAAACTTTTCACCTATTTATGGTCACTGTGGCCTTGCCCTTTGACCTTTGACCTACAAAATACTTCCGGACACGGGATATTGTCACTTGATAGACGTGTGAAAAATTAACGATAAAACATTGTTAGTCACAGAGAAACGGTTGACCAAAATGTGCACACGGAAAAAAAAAATTAAAATAAAATAAAATAAAAAAGCATCGTATATAAATAAACATTTATACAACTTGGTGGTAAGGGTTCTGAAAGTTCTGCTCTGAATGTCTAAATAATGCAATTATTCACATAATGTCGCTGATGCCTTTGGGACAGCACTTATCCGTGTTCCCAAGGGACGCTCAGATCATCTATTGTCTATTGTCATCATATTAGCTGGGTTTAATTCAGGATAACTCCGCCTACGACCTTTGATGCTATTGAGCTACAAAGCCTGTAATATATCTCCACATGTGACCACTGAATCACACGGAATTCCATGAACGGAATCAACGGATGCATACACAATTGGCAGCTATTGTCGGTGGGTATATCTATGATTTTCTGACCCAGATGTAAATAAAAGTAGGCCTAATGATAACTTTAATAATAATATCATGAAAAGAGTAAATGATTTCAAATGAATGTCCATTGATAAGAAAGAACATCAGGGGTTGTTTATACATTCATGTCCATGAACAGCCAAATAATTAATATGTAAACCTGGTAGTTGATGTGATATGATGATGTAAGTATTATACCATATACTTATAGCCTTGTGTTATGCAACACCTAATGAATCGGATATCGTGACTGGGGTTGGAATAAACGTGTAGGGTAACCGGGTATTAGTCACTCGGTCGCACACAATTAGCTTCTTGTATTGTTCGGGTGTATGAAATTGCTCTAATTGAGTAAACACGGTTCTTTCCATTCTTCTAGATTATACTACAGACTACGACTAGTATCTGGTATTAAATGTAATCAACCGAGGATGATACTCTCGTCGATTCTCGATTGCTCACGGAGGGTCAGAAACAAAGAAGTCTATGTTATCCTTCGCGATACAATTTCCCACATATCAATGAAGGTCAATCTCATTCAAAATCTGCTGAATGGGCGAAATAACTGCGTATTTGTAGATACCATAAAAACAGCCATGATCCAACGCACTGCATTCACCAAATGTCCCCGAAGACGACCAGACGAGCAGACGCCACGGAAATCTTTCAAGGCAGGCAATTCTAGTCAAAATTGAGCCGATCTTATAATTAATTATGTTCTCTGGATTGCAAATATGGGGAGTTTTTAGTCGGTTTGCCACATCATCCTGATGATATCCTGGGGAAATCTGCAATTTTTCACAATGCTTCCAAGTGATCCACGAGGCATCCCACTCAGAGGTCATCCAAGGACATCCTAAGGATTCAGACTCATGTCTGTGGCGTCTCGTTTTAATTAAAGGATTGGTACTTTTTATTTCGGGTAAGAAAGCAATAATGCAGGCACATTCAGAGATTGGACTTAAACGCGGAGCCCGGAATCGTCCCTACGGGGTGTTAAATGGTTAGCATGCATGATTAATTTTGTGCTGTTCTGTTTTGTTGGCACACACCTGTTATTCGATGCATGACCAACTGACCATAATATTTATTTGTGATGAATATGTCTCTTATATAATGACGCAATGAGGGGACCGGGGCCAGGGTTACGTCGCTTTCTCATTTAAGCTAATGAATCGCAATTCGCTGGCTGGAATGAGCCAATAATTGCTTTCATGTAATTCGTGTCACGAATCTGTGAAGATCACGAAAGAATCCTTTAGTAGATGCGACCCGGTCAACTTAGATTTCATTCAGATATCTTGGTTACTAAAATATAAAATTTCAGCTTTTTGTGTGTCAATGATTGTTATGATATTACGTACAACACATTGTCAATCAATCATAAATTATAATCGACTTAAATTATCATTAACAGGTTATTCAATATTTAAATTGGCGTAATACGTATTACCTAACGTAATGCTCTAATCGTTACCACGTCGTGTTTTATCATTTCTTGATGTTGTTGACATTTGTATAAAAGGCACTGTCCTGTCATCTAGTTCAGACTGAGGTATTGAGGTTAAGTAGAATTAATAGCAGAGTTTCTTTGCTGGGTGACATCGTCGTGGACGCCCTCGCTCCCCCAGATCATCATTGTCCGAGTTTTGCCCAATTTCCAACATTTAAGACACACGACTGGCTCACATAACTGCACGACATCGCCAAAACCAAACATTTCCTTGATCCTTGTCGAACAGTCGAATTAACATATAGCCCGGATGAATGAAGCTGTTCTCTGAAGTAAGTGAGACTATTCGCCCTGCATATCAGGTGCGCCTGTTCTCTCCGCTCAGAAAACTAATGAGGTCACCTTTTGAGTATTGGCCCTACGTTTAGTTCCACGAGATGTAACTGAGGATCATCCTGAACCTTCGATTACATGCTAATAACCAGAAACCCGTCGCACGCCTCTTCAACGGCAATACCAAGGTTCATACGAGGTCATCGTCCGCTATAACAAGAACTGTCGTTCATGGCTTGCACAAGGGCAGCTAGAGTACCGTAGTTTGATTGAGGTGACCTTGCTTAGCATCGTCCATGCCTGTGGTTTCACGCAACTTGTCTACTGCAGCGTACATAAAACAAATCAACCGCTCCAAATTCTCATAATCACCAGAGTGACTCCTTATTTACGAAAGCCTCTCCAGTTGCTCTTATGTTCACCAACACTTGGTTTCATTGGTATTAATTTTCAGGCGTTTCCATGGAAACTTTGATAACCAAGAACGTGAAGGCGACGGAGGAAACTAACGGCCTGGATTTCTTGGAAACGCACCACACAACACCAATGCCATCCAGTCACCAAGAAGATGAGTGTCGGGATTGTAAAGCAAGTCAAATACTTCTCATTTCATAGCTGTGTGCATGCCGGTTGGGCGCGCTCAACAAAATCACTGGGAGTAGAGTGAACGTCCGCTTCGATCACAGAAAGGCAAGGTTTAATAATTCAGCAAACGAAGTACCAAAACTAACTAATTAATTAACTGCGGTATGTTTACATTACATCAAAGTGTGTGATAATAATTGTGAGTTATTAAAACTGCTTCTAGCATAATTTGGAATACGCTGACGCGAAGTGCGAACAATCAGAGACACAAGTGTACCAAGACTTTGTTCTTGAGAAACTGATGCATGTAACTTAGTATGAGAACTACGAAAAACCACGATAACAATTAATAAATTCCACAGGTTAAAGTGTCATCAATGTATTCATTATAATACACTATTAAGTGCAATAATTACTGTGTTGTGGATATGAAAGTATTTGTTAATATTGTTATTGTTTTCACAAGTTCTTAGGATGACCAAACCGTTGCAAATTCTCAGTCAACAGCTAATTGCAATAATTCCAATCCACCCTGTTTCCAGGCCATACTAACACCTATATTTTTTTTTTATCGAAACCACTCGCAGTTCTCACTTCTACGTTTTCAGTGATATGATAAATGCATTAGACCCCAATCAACCAGTGTAAAGCATAGTACAATTGAGATGGCAAACGATTTGACAGATGGTGCACCAATTCATATTTGTTGGTATATGTTTCATATATTTATTGCATTGCATTGTATTGTAGTACGCGTCTATCGAAAGTCTTCGATGATATCAATCTTGTGAAGCATGGTTTTAAGAAGGACGAAATGGATTTAATATGTATTTCTTCAATAGCAGATTCCGCAAAGCTGGTGCACTCTGATCTAGTCAGGTCAATAGGTCACAATGTTGAAGCGCTATAGCATATTGTGCTGCAGATCTATTTCTCAACGTGTTCTGACCAACAGTTACGTTATGGCACAAAATATCGCTGATTAGACAGCCATAGTAATGTCTGTGTTGATAGATAATTGTTTGCCAAACTTTTGATACTCTTGCTCTGCTTCTCAGATTGTCCAGAGCACAAGAGTACGAACCTCCGGTAAGGAGTGTTTTGCGAAAGTAGGTTGACAAGCAGCACCAATGATAACCTCCCCTAACGGCGGAGGTAATTATATATGTACCATATGCGTAGAAGTATTATGAATAATTATCCCTTAAAGCGTGGAACACTCGGGGTAACCAAATTAAGGTCTAACTTTACCATGGCTTGCTTTTTTCATGCTATCTGCCTCTATATTATATAATTATTAACCGGCCTCTCTAAATTAACGCCTCTGAATTAGACCTCATGTTTTACCTTGATTAATGCATGACAAATTATAGGTCAATCAAATCAATTGTGAGCAATTAGGAAGTCGCTCGTCGGTGTGTCAGCCAGGACCTTTAACACTTTGGAGTTGATTGATTATTCTCGTTTGCTGACCTTCTCTGGACGTCACGATGAGCTCAAAATAGTCTCCTGTTGGCTTGTGGGCGAGACCTATGAATTAATTGCACGTGTAAAGCTTCACAATTTATGCTTATGATCATATGCGCCATGTTCAAAACAAAAATAATATTAATAAAAACATGGGCACCAAGATGAGTAGAATTAGCAATATGACGCTTAAGATGCTTTGTGTCCAGCCTGATTTGTAGAAACGAACATAAGAGAACAGCGTAAAGGTATACTAGACTGGCCGCAATCACGAATGGTGTGATTCACAATTGGCAAGTGTCATGTGAAGCACGATGACGTCAGAGTAATTGACTTAGTTTGTTACCTAATCTCCAAGCCACGCTAAGCATACTCACATTATAGAAAAGGTAAGACAGGCAAAAGGTTTGAGAATGTCATACCCGACTCACAGAACGAGCGTGCTATATCGAGAATTAACAACCTGATCACAGACGACAGCAAGAAGGCAACAGACGTTCGGGATCAATGCCACTCTTGGGGGAGTTGCTAAATCGGGCTTTGTGGAGCGTGCCGCACAGGCGATCCTTTCATATTTCCGCGATCTGCGTTTTAGCCTGACCCTGTCGCTAATAAGCGGACGTTGTGTGGAACAGCTGCCTTTGGGATTGGCTATAATAGCAGCCAGGATCATGGTATTCCCCCAAGGAAGGCCCACGCGGGAAGAAAGGCCCCAGGTGCACGTCACATGGCGACCTCTTGGTGGCAGCACTGTCGTCACATCTTGAGACTTGAAACGTCGTTTTGATTTTTTTTTTTTTTTTTTTTTTTTTTTGTCGTTGTTCAAGATTTCTTCCATGCTTCATACGGGTCGTGAAGGATGCGTGCGAACATCACGTTGTGATAAATGCAATGTGCAGACATTTTAAAGTCATCCCATGAGGATTCAAACGGTCAAATTTGCAGTTCTTATCTAGCAGACTTTGGATTAAGTGTCTCAAACAAAAATGTTCTAAATATGCTAAATTTCTAGCTGCTGAAAATAAATAATGGCTGTTGTCAACTCAGAACTAAAGCTAAGGCGGTTACTTACCGTGAGCTTATATATAAACTGGCTAATCTGTATTCTTTGAAGTATGATAAAATGACATACGATAAAGACCTTAGGTACACGCATGTATACGCTTGTGATATCCACTACGATATTCCAACAAGGCCGACTTGCGTACGTAAACTCGATATTCCACGGAGC
Source organism: Capitella teleta (assembly GCA_000328365.1). Lineage (NCBI taxonomy): Eukaryota > Metazoa > Annelida > Polychaeta > Capitellidae > Capitella > Capitella teleta. The sequence continues at coordinate 61,943 of KB311872.1, read as the reverse complement.
AGTATCATAAATGACATAATGAGTGAGCAGACCTTTAATATTAGGTGTATGGAGTCTTTAAATCTACAGCCTAACAATTCATATGCTGAAGGATGCTGATGATTTTTACATGATTCTTAGTTGAATCAAGTAAGCACTCCACGTGCAACAACAATTGTGGGTTTTTATGGCTCGCTCATAATAAGCTTCTGTTTGAAGCACACCGTGTTTTATTAGCGTTAAATGGAATCACGGCAGGTATGGAAGTCATTGCAGATCGCAATAAACGTAATAGTAATGTAGTCTTTTATGCTCCATCTCGGACAAACATTTCATTAATCGTTCAGACGAAGCAGAATGTGATCGGTTTAGTGCAGAAAGAGAGTCAAGCACGGTGCCTGGTCAGAGACACACACGCGGGACAGGGTATGAAAACGGTCATGAACAATTTTAAGATTTCTGAAGCTACACTTCATATCCGATGATTATTTGGCAAGGTTCTTGCCCGACTTGCGAGGTTTTTTTTTTTTTTTTTTTTTTTTTACAAAAATACATTTCCTTAGTTAGTTACACAGATGCATTACTGAATGTGTTGGTGCATTTTGCCCTTAATTATACCAATCAAATTCTCATCATTATTTCTTCCTTGAGTAAGAAGTATTTTTTAGCTGGGTCAAATATCTACGCAGAAATCAACACAATTTTTGTGCTATCAATTTATCATTAGAACACAATAAAAACATTTGAGCCTCATCGTGAGTTCGCAACACAAATATCTCTCCGTGTTCATAAAGATCATAATTATTATCACCCCAAAAATATATTATCTTGGCTACTGTGATTATCAAGCACCGAAACCACAATCCCATCTCAAAAAGGCATCGTGGAAGGCATCGGATGGGGAATAATCAGCCTCTAGAACACCACGGAAAGGAGTTATAACGACCTGTGAAAAAGTGATCAATTAGTATATGAAGGTGGTGATGTTTACTTAAAAATAAACTTTATTTTTATAAACCTACGTACGCAATGTACGACATCAAATTCTCACTCAGAAATCCATTGAGTGACCCTCGCGGTATGATCTCGTCATATAGGCCATATTACATTCAAAACAGATGTGTCCAGGTGAGGTTGAAAGTGGTGTTCGTAAATGACGTACCTGCTCACATGTAGATAAGATACCCAAAACATGCAGGATGGTTGAGGATTGGGGAGGGGACAATAAATCGAGATAATTGCTGACAGAAACCATAGAAATGTCAGCATTAATTTTTAGGGAAGCCTCCTAACAAGTAGGATAAATGCCAAAACACTTATCTGCTCATGTCATTGAATAATACACGTATAGATCGCACCATTTTGTATGCACTGTGCGTATTATGATATTTACATGTTGATTAATAGAGGCTTAGGCGCAGATAGTTAGTATAATATATGTATTAAATTAATGATCAAGTGATAAACTCTGATAATAAAATATTTGCACTATACTTTTTGATATGTTAACCACGGGCATATCATTTCGAATGAAAATCCCAATAGAGACGAGGTCCAATGCGTAGGTTGATTCGTTGGGGGCCAAAATGTCTGATAATGCAATCAAAAATTAACTAGTGCAACAGCACTAGTTGTAAGTAGGTACACCTGATATCACCTACCTGCTCTTCAACAATATCCACAATTACATTGGCAGTCATTGTTGATTCTTTTCCAGGGGGGTGGAAAAAAAGTGGTGATAATGACTTGTTGGCAATTACGTGACTTGCACTTCCGGTTCCGGTTAGCGCTGGTCCGGAGGTGCAATTTGACACATTGTAAAGGGAACCAAACTGGAATGCGACAGCAAACTACCAAACACTTGTGTCACAATAGAATATGCAAGTCCTGCAAGTGCAGCACACGAACTATAGTTTGTCTAACTGTTGTGTCTATCCACTGTCGCTGTGTCAGGGGTTATATTCCGCACGATACCTCCACACCAGAGCGGGAGTACAGAGTGAGTGCGTGAAGGCGGCTCTGTGAAGGGAGGCGTCAAGATGAGGAACAGTGTCGCTTGCTCGTTGTAATGAATTATTCACAATTGGGCGCATATAACGTGCGCTACCTGAGCTCAGCTTTCTTGGGTTCTCGCTTGTCGAACTTGGTTGGCGCCAATTAAATACATAAGGGAATGCAATGTACGTGACAGCGATCGATTCGAGAAAGGAACTGGAGCTATTTCTCTCAGGAAACGTCGTTCGGTCAGGTGTAAAGCTCATCTACATCAGCAACATTAGGCGGCCGAATTGATGGGCTACCCGTTAGCGCAAGAGCAAATCCGGCTCAAGGTCACGCTGGTGTTTTGGGTAGTGCTCCAATTAACTAAGAATACCAAAAAAAACCTGGACTCCGCGTGCAGTTAGCGGGCTACTAAAAGCAAATAAGTGTGTGTATCTCTAAGCATTGAATTCGGTTGCTAATTGTAACCATGGTGACGCTTTCCTCCTACGATCAACAGGTTTGGGGAACAAATGACGTCAGCGTCAGCGTGTAACTAATTCTGTTCCGCGTCATACTGTGCCATTAGTGTTACGGAACCATTAAATGCCACCAAGTATTCGTTAATATGTGTATAGAGTAAAAAATGAAAAACCTCCGGAGTAGCCTCTCTGGTGGCAAGCCTTCGTGCAATGAGTGACTGACTGGGGCCTGTCAGATCAAAACAAAAGCCTTATTGCACCTGACAAGTCAACACGTCAACCATTGAGCCTCCTTAAATGAAACAGAAATCTTATCCTTCGAGCGTAATCTGTTTTCCCCTGCGGCAGTTGCTTCTTTGTGATCAGCACCCCGTCTAATGCGAGCACAGTTTAGCAGAGGTCGTTGGTACTGCAATCGGAGTGTCACTCTATTTGAAGAAAAAAAGACAAGTTGAATAAACACTTGCTCCAGAGTTACTGACCACTGCCACCCTTCGCGTCAACTTTGAGGTGAAATCTCCCCAGAGGTAACGCTATCAGCTAATCATTTCGCGTGAAGCCTCCCTTCAGCGAAAGCGCCCATCATAATAATATTATTAGTATAGTTATCATTGCGCAATGCTGTTACAATCTTATTGAGAGCGTCATTCGTAGTGATCAACAATTCTATATCAAAATAAAACTCTGGATATTTGGAATCGTATAATCTGCCTAACCGAGGACTGACATGATAGCGTAGCACGCATAAGTGCCTAGCGCTATACGCGAACTGCCTTGTTGCTTGCGTGATGCCTTTACCGTTGGAGCTATACTCGGGTTGCCAAGCCAACGAGACGAAACGCCAAAGCGAAATACGGTGATTACAACTGTACAATATGCGAAATTAATGACTTATTTACTGAATAAATTACTTCACCTAAAGTACGTTTGCCGACAGTAGATTAAGCGTTGGTTGTTATCAATCAAAGCTGCCCGGCACCATGTTGAAGGGAAACCCCTGATTGTTTTGTAATACACATGCATTGTATGATTAAGTATGCCCATACAAATGAAACATGATCATTGAAATGTTTTAAATTTCAACATTATTCTGATCTGATTAGCTTTATTTATACTGTACAGTTTTTCACACATATTGGTTTCGTTTTTTGTTTTTGTTTTTGTTTTTGTTTTTGTTTTTGTTTTGTTTTTTGTTTTTGTGGGGCTTTTTTTTTTTTCATTAGAAACGTCTGGCTTTCGCACCCAGGGTTCATTAACATTGTGACTTCAGTTTGCATGTGGTGATGTCACCATTGCATCAACTGGGGTGACTTGGCTTGGAAAGGATCTACGCCCCCAGTGTATATGCATGCAACTCACATGACCGAACAATACAACGACATTTTTTCCAAAACGGCGAATTGCAACATTGAACAGTTGCTTAATTATTAATAAAGATATAATTCGGGGTTTGCATAAATTTCGCCCGGTCGTCGTTATTGGATTCGATTTGAGCATCGCAACCGACAGTGCGTTTGGGTCACAAATCACGCAATTGACGTGAATTCCCAGAAACAAAGACGTTGGCCACAAATATTTATTTATGTGTCCACCATAAAACTATAATAAAACTATAATGGCTCATAGAAATTTTTATGAGAGGCAAATAGCTGCAAAGGCCCCAGGGAAAATATTGCTTTACTCTTCAAAATGAAGCGATTGAGAACAACGTCTCGCAATATAGGGGAATCATTATCACGTTAATTGTAAATGAATTAGATTCAATTATTTATTTATTAATTAATTAATAATCAAAGAAGATGGCAGAAATGATGTAATTATTTGTAATTGGTTGATATCGTCTTCATTCGCCTTGGTCCCGCCTAGTTAGGACACACACGAGGATAATAATTATGAGCAAATATCATAGCAATGATATATAAGTCCTAATACATTATAATGTTATATATCTTGGAATAGATAATGAAACACGTTAAATACAAATGTATACAATGTTATATTATATAGAGAAATATATTAGGATATCAATAAACAATAATTCGGCTATGCACAACTTGACTGCGAGGTGCTCAAGAGAAAGAAATAATATCCAGGGGTCGTTTCCTGTAATATACAAATGCATATTTGCTACAAATTTACGAATATTCTTCTCCTTGATATATTTCCATTCTTATTTTTCCTAGATCTTTTGAACTGTTTCAATAATTTTGAAGAAGACTGTTTGAGGAGAACTATAATGTATGCCTTACGTTATGATTCAGTGTAGACATCGGTTACAACTTGTGGAACTAGCGCGAATATCGTCTTCACGCTATTCTTTTGTTTTTGTTCTTTTGTTTGAGAGACTGTGGTTTTGATAGCAGCAATAATGTTTATTTCATAAAATCAAAACAAAGCAGAGGGGTTGTAATGAACCTAATGAAGCGCCATGCAACTGATGACATTTCATATTATTCAAGGGCTCATCTGATTTTGTAAATAATAGATTACCTCTTTGGACTGATGATCTGGATAAGTAGGCCTGCATTGTTGGTTGTAGAACAGGGTTACAAGTGTATAAGTATACATGCAACTTAACAACCGAATCATAACGTTTGACTTCTATTCTTGAGACCAATAACAGGGTTATAACAAAACGGTAAAATGAAAACTCTAAATAAAGCCGCCAAACGGTACCGCCTTATATTCTTCAAAAAGAAACGTTTGAGTATAAATCCCACTATAATTCGATGCCCACATATCACAAGCTAAATCAACATAATGGCTGATTCTTGAATGACTGAATCAATCAGGTCGTTTCCTGCATTCACGCGAATTTTACAGAAGAACACATATGGTATACAAACCTCAATTTAATCTAAAGATTAAATAAAAGGTTTCGTCTGTTGCAATACTGTGGAAGGCATAAAAAGGAATGGGTCTATTTGTGAACTGTTTGCACAGAAAAAAAAAATTGAACAAATACGGTTGCACCCATATGTTAACAGTTAGATATCTGGGTGCTTGGAGCATAACAATGCTTTCATTGAGTCCAGTGCTTGAATAATAGCGGCTGTTGTTACCACGATTTTGTCAAAGTATTGAGTTTCGAGATTTTCGAGAGTTGTGGGGAAAAAAACGAAAACGTTGTATATCTTATCGTAATAAGATTGAACGTAAATAATTATGATCCTATCACATCACCAACGGTGTAATTTGTTTAAATATCTTTCTCAGCGATACTAGTACCTGCTTCATTTGCACCTCAGCTATGAAACGACTAAAATTGCATGTCAAAATACTCGCATGTGGAATATTGATATGTTCCTGTGGAATCTACCTGAGCGGATTATCTCTCGTGACTCAGCGACAAGTGAGCCACCTTGATGATGAGGTCGAGGTGAGCAATACTGCTCCACCTGAGAAGCCCCAATTGTGTACTCACAAACAACGGATACAGGGAGTGGAGTCGGCGTGCAAACAACATGGAGAACTACAATGGCACAACAGTTCTCAGGTTTCGATATCTTCCTTCCCGAATTTCCTGGTTGACGATAAACATCAGTTGCTGTACTGTGGCTTCGAAAAGGCAGCGAGCACGAGTTGGTTGAAGCATTTTGTGAGAGCATCAGGGAAATGGAAAAAGGGACACACGTGGATACGGGGAAAAGGCATTGAGCGATATGGGTTCAAACATTTGCATTCATTGCCTGAGAAAGAGGCTCGCGATCGGTTGCAAACATACCGCAAAATGCTCGTCGTTCGACACCCACTTGACCGCTTAGTGTCGGCCTGGAGAGATAAGCTGGTGATGAAGGATTCGCCGTATCGGAAGACAATCGGCAAACGGATCATTAGGAAATTTCGTGGGAGTTACAATGAAGGCGACTTAGCTACTTTTGATGAGTTTGCTAATTTTGTTGCCATTGGTTCCAGTAATCCGCACTGGGGGACCTTCCGGAATAGCAAACCATGTTTGGTTCGATACGATTACATCAGTCGGACTGAAACGGTTGAACAAGATAGTGGAGATATAATGGCTGCTTTAGGCTTGGGAGATCATCTACCAGCTATTCACGCGCATCGCAGTACAGGGTTGCACTCTATGGAGACTCATCTATGGCAGTTTGAGAATGTGTCACGGAAGATTTATGACAAACTGCTCGATATTTACCAGACGGATATGGACATTTTTGGATATGGATTCAATTTTTCCATGAAAACAGCATATTGCTCTTTGCAGAAATTCACTGGCGACGACTGTTGTTGAAACTTTGATTATCGATTTATGTAAGATATAAGAACTATAAAATACTTTAAAATAACTGTATATTATTTCACAATGAGTGGCACTATGTGTGAATGGACTAAGCTCAGAAAAATGCTGCGATTTGCTATACTGAAGAAGATCCTCACTACTAGTATCCATACCTTCCGATTTCCATGAATATCGATGCAACCAAATAATATATAATTGGTTACTTGTTTGTCATGATATTTAATATCAGTATTTAAACAAAATAGCATCCGCTGGCATGCTGCCACTAATTCAAAATATAAGGGTGGTTTTATTTCTGATGAAAATATAATGTATTTAAATGAGAGAAACATACAATTCGATTTTTTGAGTATGGTTATAAGGGGGTCATTCCTCATGTATTCCACTAAAAATGAATTATGCTGCAATTTGTTTCGCACTGACTATTTTCAGTGCTGAATTGACTGGCCTATTACTTGAATATCCATCATTCTGTCATTTTCAACATCCGCCCCTCATCACCTATAACTCATCACCTCCTCCATATCTTGCTTCATAAACTGCTTTTATAAATGCAGTATAAATTAGTACTGTACTAATAAAGCTTCTAGAAATTCTTACACTGATAATCAAATTTAATTATTGTTAGCATACATACATATTCACTACATTATGCACTCTTTTTTCAGTTCTGATGCTAGGCCTGACAGTGACGAGAACGATAATGGCACTCCTCGATCGCCCTTTTCTTCCTCTACCTCCTCCACCTCCACCCCTACCTCCACCTCCTCCTCCACTTCCACCACTACCTTCACCTTTACCTTTGTACAAGGAGAATCAAATTTAGTTGTTTTTACTGTAGTTTGAATAGCAAATAAATTATGTATCTCTATCTTTAGTTCGGATTCAGTGATTTTTCATGTTTTTTTTTTTTTCAGCCTGGAAACTGGTGTCCCTTAAAATCATTGTAATACATTGTAACTATTTTTTTGCTAAAGCTCAATCTCTATGAAACTTGCATGTAATAGGCACCAGGGGCCGATTCCAGAAAGAAACTTAAGTGGTAAAACTAAGTTCGGGAGGGGTTAAGTTGACTAAAACGATTCCAGAAACAAACTTAAGTCCTCTAGACCCTGCAAAACTTAAGTGACCTCTCCACCTGACTTAAATCAAACTTAGTGAATTCAAGATGGCGCCGATCAGAAGACGCCGGATTAACGCTATGGTGTCAATACCTAGAAGGAGCCTTCCAGACAGGAGCAACGCTCTGGAAGGCGTTAAGAAAAAAAAAAAAAAAAAAGCGTTATGAAAAAACAAAACAAAAACGTTATGATTGTGAAGCGGGAAAAAGAGCACTTGTTGCGTTATGATTAGGAATCAACGACGCTATACACTCGCATTTCGCGTTTGTGATGCTTTCGTTTTCGATCAAGTTTTGGAAAAATCATAAACAATTCATAAAAGTCATGTTGTAAGGTACGTTTACCACTGATCAAATGTCTCGCCATGTCTTATACATTCCTTGGCAGATAGCCAAATCCGACTTAGGCTACTTAAGTTAAGTTCAGCAAAAATGCGTTTGTGGAATCGACTTAACTTGAAAACTTAACTTAACGCCTGGAGGACTTAACTTAAGTCCCAAAGTTAAGTTTCTTTCTGGAATCGGCCCCAGGATGAGGAAAACAGGCATGTCAAATTTCATCGTGATATGATACCTGTGGCCTGAAATATGCCAAAATGAATATTAATAATAGTAATCAAGACTTTGATGGCGATCGCATTTCTCAGAATGACGGTTTTGGAAGTTTTGGACTTCAAATCGCTGTAAATTTGCCACCCCTTGAAATATCTACATGATTTTTGCACCAAAATACCCAGGAGAGCGTCATCTATCCGCTGGAGCCTCAACATTTTATCCCGACCCATGTGACCTGATTTGCCGTGAACCCTCACATAATATAATTATTGTCATTTTTTAGCCATTTGCGGATTCAACGTGCTTACTTTATGAGATATAAAAAGTCAAGATTCCCTTACGCCAATCTGTCAGGGGTGTTACGACGTCATAGCCCAGTGCGAGGGTGTCCGTGCAAGGGTGGGTGTGTGGGTGTGAATTCTTACATTTATTACCAGCCCTTCTCAGTACAATGGCGCAAAATCAGCCAGAGTTCAATAATATAATGCAATATTGGTTGTAAAATCCCCGTCCGCATGAATTCCGACGCTCCGTTGCTATGGCGATGGCCGCGTTTACATTGAGCTAATTAAGGTCCCTAAATACGCTGTTTACGTGCATTACATCGCTCAGAAGTCATATTCGTCGTCCGATTTTGGCCAAACCGAGTGGACTTTTGGAATTACAATCGAATTTGGCTTCAGTTATTGTCGGCGGATAGAACTGTTTTGTTTTGTTTTTTTTTGTTTTTTTTTTTTTTTTTTTTTTTTTTTTTATCTCAACCTGCTCGATGTCTCGCTTAGTTGGTGTGATTTTGGGCTTTTGTGTGTAGCGTGAATCTGACGGCGCCGACACGAGTTAGGATCTCGCCCATTCTATAGAATATCACCGTGATGCTATGCTCATACTCAATGACTGTTCATTATTTCGGCATAAAATTTAATGCGAGATTTCGTAAAAAAAAAAAAAAAAAAAAAAAAAAAAATTACTTCTCGCAACAAATTTTAGTTTTTTTGTGACTTCTGTGACCTTGGTGATATCTATTCAATTTGCCCGGAAGACTGCTAGTATTCATTTTATAAATTAATTAGGTGGCTGTATTGTACTTGTGGTTGGCTTGCACCATCAACACCATAACTGATCAGTCTTTATTACAAGCGGAATTTTCCTATATTAATTTTAATTTTGAGAAAAATAAAGCATCACTTCAAACACTTGATAACATCTTTGAACTAAATTTGAACTTATCACTCATTATTTTATACTTTATGGCGATAATTTCTAAATAATCAGCGATATTCGACAGTATATTAATAATTATAGCACCGATTTCTCTGATATGTAGGTATAGTGTCATATTAGATATATTTTATTGACGTACAATAAGGCGATAAGCATAGAAATATGATTTGAATATAATTATGACTTGTATAATTGTTACAAAATATTGAGCTAAGGGTAGAATAAAGCGTAATAATAGCAGGTTGCAGTTACACCCAATGCACCAAACACTTCAACCGGTGCCAGAAGCAAAAGAAAGAAAGAAAAAAAAATCACACAAATAGTGGATCATAGATAGGTAAGAGGAGATATCACAATCCTATTCAGCCTAACAGGGAGTGAAATATAAATGATACAAGCCAAAAGTAAAGCAATAATTTTTGTCGTCTGAATTTGACGGTTTTGCTGTTCTACCGATCACGATATTGCAACGTGCTTACAATGTCATCATACTCGGTTTCCTTGTCAAACGGAGACTGACGAGCTGGACCATAGTAGAACTCGCTGTCTTCATCCTCGTGGAAGAGCTCACCACACTGCCTTGTGATTTCTTCAAACGTTGGTCGTTTCTTGGGATCTTCTAACCAACATGGATCCATGATGTTGTGATACCTGTTTACAGTATCGATGAATTATCATGTGAAACTTTGCTCTGTCTGTTTAACTCACAGTGGAACAGGACAGTTCTCTGGTTTGGGAAGTCTGTATCCTGATCGGAGCAAGTCCTCCACGCTGTGAGATTTCTGTGTCGGATACGGAGTCTCTCCTATCACAATATTTCATTAAAATCAAGAGAAAAGTCGATTTGGTTTGAACAAACCCAAGCTGTAGATCTCCCACAACGTGATGCCAAACGACCAAACATCTGTCTCCTTCGTGTAGACTCGCTCCTTGCCTTCCTCCTTCGTCAGCGACTCAGGTGCCATCCACTTAATGGGAATCCTATCTGCAACCTTCTTGCCATATTTCCCCTCTTCACCTCGCATCGGACCGAATCCAGAAACTTTAGCAATCAGGCCAACAGCAGCAGATCTGGCCAAGAAGACATTTCTGGCAGCAAGCCTGCGATGGAGGATGCCCTTTGCCTGGATGTGCTCCATGCCCTTGCTGATGTGAGATGCAAACTGAATCATGTCGTCATCTTTTTGACCACGTGTTTTCTTGACATGATCCAACCATTCTTTCAACGTCATTTCACATAATTCCAGAAACAAGATCGGAACTGTGCAACACAAAAATAATTCAAGTATACTGAAATGGTTCAGAAGTGACTAGCATACCATCTTGAACTGCTCCCACTAAATTAACAATGAACTCATTGTAGGGCACACAAGCTAGAAAATTCATCTTGGCAGTCATCAGCATTCTATCATCTTCCGATAAATTATCTGTGAAAAGTAAAAAAAAAGTAATTCTGAACTTTTGAGTCTTGAGCTACTTACTTTTCAGCATCTTCAAGGCAACTGCCCTCTTTCCCTCACTTGTCTGGAGTTCTCCTTTTTTGATGACTGCAAATCGGCCTGAAATAATGGTATCACCAATTACCACTCTATCTTCGGACCTTGTCCAGAGGTCTTTCAAACTTCCGCTCGTGCCATACAAGTAAATGTCATCCTCGTCTGCAGTGAAACCTAAATGAGGCTGGTTACTCAACACATATGATACTTTGAGTCTGCCCTGTGATGATAAAGAATGGTGAGTGAATCGATGTCAATTACAATGATTTACTTCAACACCCGAGTGTTCCATTGAATACTCATTGCCACTTGCAACCGTTTTGTTTCCACTTTCAGAGTACGGTGGAGGAGCCAAAAAGCTCAAGCGGTTGCGGATGTCTATCATGGTATCTCTGACTCTCCGTGGTACAACATCTTTGTTCTGCCGATGTCTCAAAACCATCATTCCAACAACCAGACCGATGAGCAGCAAAAGAAGTACAGCGACCACTATTCCAACAATCAAGCCGACTTGTGATCCAGAATCGTCACCACCTGTTAACAGAGTTAATCAAGAGATCAGGTAAACAAGTTTGCATGCTTACAATTCGGTGTATCAGGAGTGCAAGACCCAGTGTTGAACACATAATCGTAAACGGGACTTGATTTATCCCCTTCGTAATTCAATCTCACAGTGAATGTATAGTCCGTTTCTGGTTGCAATTTGTTCAGGATAATTTCACTGAGAACCTCTTGTGAATCAATCCGTCTCTTACTCCCAACAAACATAGTCACTCCCTGAATCTCGTAGCATGCTACTGGGTTGGACCATTTGATGATTACCTCGTTGCCTTTTTGCTGAGTAACAGCAAAGTTGCTCGGGGGTGGGTCTGTAAAATGAATTGCATCATTGCTCGACGCCGTGCAGTAACAAGTGTTTACTGACATTCATCTTGCCCGCTGACGTTATCTATTTGCCCAATCTGAAAAGTAATTCATGCTGCACGGCCAATGCATGGCGAAGATTTAACTTACATTGTAGGAGTCTCTAGTTTTCAATCCAGCATTGTTGTTGAACACGTAGTTCATGATGAACGAATGGCCTCTTAAATCTTTGATGATGCAATTGTTAATAAACAAATTCTGTTCAGTTACAAAGCAGCCCATAGCAGGTGTGCAATAGCAATCTCCCCTGACTAAACAACTTTCCTTAGTCTGGCAATACAACAAACTTCGATGTAAAAACGTGCATCAATGGTACTTAACATTCAAACAACTAACCTCGTCCAGTATTTCGGCTTCAAATGTCATATTCTGCAGTGCTTTCATGTCATCATCAGCATCAAGCAACGTATACGAGATACTTCCAGTGCCACTGTCGGTATCAACATAACTCACTTGTAAGCTAAAATAATATACATATCAGGCTCTGGTTCACTCGGGTGCTCTTGGCTGTACCTAGATGCAAACGTAAACGGGGATTTCTGGTCGAAGTTCATGTTTGCTACAAATTTTTCGTTGTATTTACTGCCTGAAGTACTGTCCACGTTGATGACATGCCGGCTGATCAGTGAATTTTCCATTACATCAGACGCCTCAATCCACACCACTACAGTTTCGCCGTCATCGAGATTGAGATTTTCCCCGTGAAGGACCTCGGTTGTTGCCAAGGGCGTTACAGTTTGCCATTCCTTGTCATGGGGTGGTTTCGTCTGTTCTAGGTTGTAATCTACGATGTACCTGAACTGGACAATGCCTCTGCAACTGGGAATGGCTTCAATTGTTCTGTTTCCTGTGACGTCATCTATGAGTCCTTCATCTTGGTCCCATGGACGCACGGCGTTAAGTAGTCCATTTTTTTCATGGAAGTCATTGGTGAAGTGTCCAGTCCAGACAAGGTTGATATCGTCATCTTTACTGTGGAACCATTCGCCAGATTTGGTTGTTTCACAGTTGCTACAGCTGATTGGTGTATCCGTAGTTGTCACCTGACTCTCGTCATCGTACAGGACAAAACCTCTGGCTCGACGAAAGTTCCCGGCAATGTCTGCAACTTTTACCTCCAAAGAGTACATGCCACTGTTGGGCAGGTCATAAGTGCGGTACTCAGAGTCTTCGGCCAAAACATTCACTGAATCTATCGGATTTGAGTTGGGAATCAACATTCCTTCAGAATCAACCGACATTGCAAAAATGGAGAAGTTGTACCAGAGTAGAGTTGAGTCTTCGTCAGTCCATTGAAATGCTCCAAGTTCGATTGTTGGACTCTGAATGATATTAAATAAACTGTTGTGAACTCAACTATTGAATCTGTTCAGCTTCGATACCTTTGTGAATTCTTCCCCGGGGCTCACTCCAGGCTCTTCGCGATCAATGCAATTCCCAGCAAGCTCTGTGCAATGCTTCGGAGGAACAAAATCAAAAGAAACTACAACAAATTCGTAGTAATCTTCCACTGCTGCAACGTACGACACATTTTTTAATTTTCCTGTTCTCCAATCGTTTACTTCTTTGAAGCCGCCTGCTGAAGAATGCAACTCAATTCGCAATCTGTGAAAACATACAAGTGGCTAGTTATTGTTCTCATTAGTTGTTGGTGGGCAGGACTTACCTATGCTTGTGGCCTAGTCCTAATGTCCCTGGGTATGACTGAGTTATATCACGGCATTCAGCAAGTAGTTTGGGGTTAGTGTCGCTAACTACGTTGCAATTAACCGTCCACATTCGCTCTTCGATTTCGTCTTTTAGGTTGAATTGAAATTATCGATTTCGAGATTGATGCAATTTGAATACATACTTGTTGCATCAAAGTGATAAATCTCAGCGTGGGTGCTGATAATGCCCTGCTTGTCACGTCTTATGAAGTCTGGCACAAGCGGAATATCCTCTGGTCTGTTATGGCCGACTTCCCAATTCATGACAACAGCCGAAAGATCTCTCTCGCTGATCCAGTGAGTGTTATCTGGCTGTTGGTTTTTGGGCGTGCATCCACCAGAGAAGACCGTTTCCACTTCATTGCGACCAACGTCGGATTCAAGCTCAACATTACATTTGTCAAAATGCGGTCCACCGAGAACTAAACATTTGAGAAGTTGATATGGATACAACAGCCATTGATTTGACTGACTTGTGTTGCAATTACTTCCGGAATATCCCGACGAGCAACTGCACTCATCTTCAGCACACAGCCCTGGGAAGCAGTCATTGACGTCGCAGTGACCTGGGTCAGTGGGTGTTAATGGCTTTAAAATGCAAGATCAAATCTCATATCACTCACCAGCAACGCATGTTCCAGTCCCTGAATTAAACGGACAAGAACATTGGTCGGGGTTCAGGCAAAATCCCTACTGTCCGCATCCTCCTTCGCAAAGGGCTGTGAATATAGATCGATAACAGTGTAGTCGGTACTTCAGTCACAATGCATATCGATTTGAAATAATCATTTGAATACTCACGGATGTCACAATTCTGTCCTGACCATCTTGAACAGCAGACATCTCGTGTACGCGTTTCTGAGACATAATAAGTTTCTGTTCTCCAACAACTGATGAATAAATCAAATGTTTTACTTTAAGGATTAATACAGTCACCCCTGGCAATCCGAACACTTTGGTTTAGCTAATTTTGTTCTGATTATGGATGGTTCGATCGGTATGGTATACGTGGCCCACAATAGGCGTGCCATCGGCTTAGTTTTTTCATCTTTATGGCAGGGAAATTGGAGAGAAGAACACATCTCCAATATAGTTAGTGCATAGAATCCCTCTCCAAACAAGAGCTTGGTAATAATGTGTTCTAATTGGGCGTCCACTGTATTGTCCACATACTAGTGTATGCTTATTCCTATTGCAAGCTTGGATTCCTGTGATGCTATGCAGACTGAGAAATCTCATTGTTCAACTTATGTAAAGAAATACAGCATGTTTGCCATTTCCGAGTACTCGTTATGTTATAGCACTCGAGTATTGTGAAATGCACTAGTAATTAAGTGGCATCGATTTCTATTTAGCAAAGCAATTTCTTTTGTACAACAGCATCCATTCGGAGGAATCGTGGTATATGCATGTACAGGTACAATAATAAATGCTGAATTTCTGATCAGTGCACAGTAATAATATTCTTTGCAGGGGCATAATTTATTTTCGAATCACATTATACTATTTTAAACCATTACTACAGATTTCTAGCACGCGAAAATGTAGAAATTGTTTATATGTAATTATAATAAATTGACTCCACTAATTGACTCTTTATTTGTGTTTTTATGCCCATGCCCGAAAGAGCGACGAAAAACAAGATGGCTGCTAATTTCCGGAATATTCCGTCCTTTTTACAAATATTAAACACTACTATAATGTGTCACTAGTGTATGATTTAGTAATATCAAAAAGCACCACCAAAAGCGTTGTTATGGATGACCTGGGGTTGAGATAGGCTGTATCAAATGAGCGGTAGTGGCCATTTTGGAAAATCCAAAATGACGGCCGAAATGGCATCCAAATTTATTGAGATTGTGATTATTGTAATTTTGAGGTCATAAGCTTTATATTGATGCATAATATGTCGATTTTTCTTCAAAATCGAGCGAAAGATTGAAGCAAAATGAACTGAAGCAAAATGTCCAGTTCACCATTATATAGGGGGGTGGGGCGGGCCGGTTGTAGCTAAAATGCTCATAATTTGATAACTTGACCCACAAGCCCCATTTTCTCCGTATAATGTGTATAGGGATAAATTAAGTAATTTTTAGAGAGGTGGAAGCCATTATCATTATGCCCATTATTTTATGAAATAAAATGAAATTTATTGATTATTGATGTCAAAATTTCAAAATCAGTGTTCAAAACAGCAAAACTTTAAAGTAAAATCTCCGTTACAAACTTTCAAATGCAACTTAGAGACTTAAGATTCAATATTCAAAAATGTGTTTATTAAAAAAAAAAATTAAAAGTTAAAACAAAATTAAAAATTTAAAAAAAAAAACCCAAAAAAAACAAAGCAAAACACACACACACACAAAATTAAGCGAGAGGGGCTGACCCAGAGTGAGCCCCGAAATAGATATTTACACATCTTTTTTATATTCGTGGGTGTTGATCGTGTAACAAGAAAAAAAAAAGAAAATAAAAAAGAAACAGAACAGTGCACAGGAAAAGAGATTAAAAATGAGGAGAAAAGAAAGAAGGAAGGAAAAAATAAAATACCCCACCTATCTAGCCTACAACTAAAAATATAATATAACTTCTTGATGAAGTTAATTACTTAATGAAGTTGGTTGCTCTTATTACTGTGGAATAGTGTGGAGCAGCATATAGGGCATTGGTCAGAGATTGAATTGGCAAGGATTCCGGATGTAGTTAATGTTCTTGTTATATTATTGATGAAAATGTTACCAATATTAGTCGCAGACGACCCTGTGATTCAAGTTGGCTTGTTGACTCTTGGCAGAAAAGAATTCACAAAGAGTACATCGACAAAATCAGAACAGGACTGCTGGCTATTTGTGGTCAGCAAATTGATGTTATAATTGCCAGCTTAATATAAATATTTGTTTTCATTGCTTAATCGATCTAATGCTGATTTCAAAGTCTCATTGAAATCGATATCTGACTCTTTTGGGGTCTACATATGCAGCCGACAACAATGTTGCAATCGGTGGAAATATAACTTTGATCGATTTCAATAAAAATGGACTCAATGTGACTATTGGTGACAGAGTAATTAGATATATTGGAATGGATAAAAATGGCCACACCACCTCCAATTCTGGAGTTACTAATGCTATGTTCATGGTTATAGGATGGGATATTAGCAAAGGGACAATTGTTGGCACCAAGCTAAGTTTCCGGGTTACGTGGTTAAGCATCATTCAGATCTTGAATGACCAAAAAAAAAAGCTATGGGTATCAAGTTCATAAAATGGTAATGTTGTTAAGGGGTTATTTGTGCAGAGACAGCTAGGGGTGGACAAGGCATGCGGAGGATGGGGTAAACAGGGAGAAGGGTGTGGAGAGAAACAATTATATTTGTTTTTCTTGAGCACGGTATGGTGAACAGTTAAGTAACAAGAGATGAAAAGAAAGAAGAAAAAAGTAAAATGAGAAAAAAAAAAGTAGGAAGAAAACAAAGTTGTAGTATTGGTGGAGTTGAAGGAGCAGCTTATCCGGTTCAGGGAGGCAACAATGAAAAGGAATATTCAGTGCAATAAACAAAGTACATGTAGTGGAATTGGTTACTCAAGCGTGACGGTAAAAAGAAACGATATGATGAGAAGGCAAGCTGAATGGTATAAAGATAAATATGACGTTGAGCAAATCAAAGATTGATACAATGAGGAGACAAATACGTAAAAAAAAAATTTAAAATTTTTTTATTCCCAGCCGGATAAGCTGGAAGTTGATGCAAATTACATTAGATAACTTGTTGAAGAAAATACAAAAAAGACTATAATTTGAGGAGCAAAACTAGAAACTGTTACACCGGTGTCCTAGCTATATTCCACACATCTGTTGTTTATGTTATATTCTCGCATGTGAAAGGTGAATTGTTCGTTTATAGTTTTATGATTAAAATAATGACTAACAACACCAAGGTCTATCATCGGTGAGTTTTGATATGTTGCATATTGCAACACATATTCAAAAATTAGCTTGTAGTTATTTTTCCCCTTTTTTTCGGCTAATAGTCCTGTGATATATACCACCCAGTGAGTATGCGAGCCAATGCTCGGTGTAAAAAGAGTATTCGACATAGGCAATCTGATTGGTCCACAGATCAAATACCTTGTGATGTATTTGCACATACATTCCAGTAAAGGTGAGTGAGCGACGAACAATGTTTACCTCTTCCAGCCCCACCAACCACATCGATACTTCACACGTCTCTGCTTACGGACGCTCACACTGTACACCTCCTCACAGAAGTTGGCCCTAAGAAAAGTAAAATAAATATTGTATAGAATTTATGGCATTCAATTCCACTATGGGAATGCCCCTGGTGAGTAACAAGCAGCTTGTTTTGGCAAATATAGCAGCAATATCTAACACACACACACACACACAAAAAACGAGAAGGAAAGAATTAATTGGAAATTATTGAAATGCAATAAGTATACATAAGTTTCAAAAGAAGCATTTATTATTTTAATGCTATTCACATTGATTGACAATTAGTTTAACAACGAGCGCTGTTGATGATAACTTACAAAGCGGTTTCCAAGGCGACCAAGAAAACAGCAAAGATCAAGAGTTTTGTCATTGCTGCAATTCATCGGTTAGTCATTGGGCCCTGTCTTTGTTCTCGTTTCTTAGTTGGTTCCTTGTCGAGGGTTTATATATACCAGTAACCAACTTACATTTATTCACTTCTTCTTCCTTGTTTGGCACTTAAAATAACGACATAATTTGCCATGAGACCAGAGTACCTATATTATGATGATAAGTCAAGTGTTGGTAACCAAACTAGGTGCATTCATTTACGAGACTGTTTTTTTGAAAAGAGAACTTGTACCAGGTCAACTTTCTGTCCCGCGTGTGTTCAATGTAGATAGGTATGTGTGACTGTGGAATGTTAATACTCGTGATTCTTGGGTTGATACTTGCGAAACTGCGTTTTTATAATCCTATAAAAATATGGTCTTTTCAATACAACTCGACAACAGGCATGACTTCAGTTTGTTTTTCTGTAATGGTGAATGTATTCAACTAGCTTCGAGACGCATCACTCCGATCATCAGGATCCAGTACATTCGCACATTCGTACATTCGCAGATCCATAGGGAAGTCAAAGACACATTCCAAGAAGCCCCGGACAAGCACAAGGATGTCAAAAACACATACCGTGTGTTGATGGGTCCACCGAGACGGCCGATTTCGCCATCACCCGTTACTTTGTCGACGACTCTCGGAGCTCACGTCCCTACAGCTGCTGAAGCTAAGATCTGAACTGGTACCTTATTGAAATAGCTCCCCTCCTTCTTTCATTCAGAGAAGCTTTCAACGTTAACACAGAGGACGGACGCCACGCGTCTAGTGACAAGCAGCGCCCCTACCTCACTCAAATTCGTCGTAGTTCACTTGCAGGCCTTCGCCATGCACAGACTAGTGTATGTTATCAGTGCCGCCATGGGCCAGGCAACTATGAACAGGCGTTCCCTGAAGCAGGGGACGTTAGCGTCTTTCCAAGGTGGAAGTCTGATACCAACTGGCGCAACATTATAAACCCCCAAATCAATTACTTTTGCGTGAATCTAGGTTCCACTTCCAGCATGCACTGACCACCCTCATACTGTCAGGCACAGTTAACAGATTGGTCTTAAATTATGCACTTCAAACAAATTCGACCGTGTGGTACATCATAAGATGCGAACAAAATATTATACATTTATTAGAAGAAGAAAAAAAGCCCCTAAACTGAAAAACATGTGTGTACAGATTCATGGTAAATATAGTACTTGTTCATTATGCCGATTAATAACTTTTTACAGAATGAGCCACGTTGTCATACACATACTCCGCGCCCTGCACAGTAGACTGCCGAGCTGGACCATAGTAGAACTCGCTGTCTTCATTCTCATGGAAGAGCTCACCACACTGCCTGGTGATTTCTTCAAACGTTGGTCGTTTCTTGGGATCTTCTAACCAACATGGATCCATGATGTTGTGATACCTGTTTACAGTATCGATGAATTATCATGTGAAACTTTGCTCTGTCTGTTTAACTCACAGTGGAACAGGACAGTTCTCTGGTTTTGGAAGTCTGTATCCTGATCGGAGCAAGTCCTCCACGCTGTGAGATTTCTGTGTCGGATACGGAGTCTCTCCTATCACAATATTTCATTAAAATCAAGAGAGAAGTCGATTTGGTTTGCAACAAACCTAGGCTGTAGATCTCCCACAACGTGATGCCAAACGACCAAACGTCTGTCTCCTTCGTGTAGACTCGCTCCTTGCCTTCCTCCTTCGTCAGCGACTCAGGTGCCATCCACTTAATGGGAATCCTATCTGCAACCTTCTTGCCATATTTCCCCTCTTCACCTCGCATCGGACCGAATCCAGAAACTTTAGCAATCAGGCCAACAGCAGCAGATCTGGCCAAGAAGACATTTCTGGCAGCAAGCCTGCGATGGAGGATGCCCTTTGCCTGGATGTGCTCCATGCCCTTGCTGATGTGAGATGCAAACTGAATCATGTCGTCATCTTTTTGACCACCCGTTTTCTTGACATGACCCAACCATTCTTTCAACGTCAGCTCGCAGAATTCCAGAATCAAGATGGGAACTGTGCAAAAAAAAAAAAATAATAATTACTCTGAAATGAATAAGGAATGACCAACACACCATCTTGAACTGCTCCTGCTAAATTAACAATGAACTCATTGTATGGCACAGAAGCCAGGAAGTTCATCTTGGCTTTCATCAACAGTTTGTCATCTTCCGATACTTTATCTGTAAACGGGTCAACGTTATTCTGCACTTTCGAACCTTTGGCCACTTACTTTTCAGCATCTTTAAGGCAACTGCCCTCTTTCCCTCACTTGTCAGGAGTTCTCCTTTCTTGATGACTGCAAATCGCCCTGAAGTGATTGTGTCACCAATTACAACCCTATCTTCAGACTTTGTCCAGAGGTCTTTCAGACTTTCGCTTGTGCCATACAAGTAAATGTCGTCTTCATCCGCATTGAAGCCCAGATGAGGCTGATTAGTTGAAACGTACGATACTTTGAGTCTGCCCTGTGATTAAAAAGGAACTGTGAGTGAATCGATGCAAATTACAATGATTTACTTCAACACCAGAGTGTTCCATTGAATACTCATTGCCACTTGCCACTTCTTTGTCAGCTCTTTCGGAGTATGGTGGAGGAGCCCAAAATGTTATGCGGTTGCGGATGTCTATCATGGTATCTCTGACTCTCCGTGGCACAACTTCTTGGTTATTTCGACGTCGCCAAACCATCATCCCAATGACCAGACCGATGAGAAGCAATAGAAGTACAACGATCACTATTCCAACAATCAAGCCAATATCAGAACCAGAGCCACCTGAACATAATTAGAACTGAATATTATATATAATCGAAATTGATTTCTCACAATTCGGTTCGTCAGGTGAGCATTTCCCAGAGTTGAACTCATAATTGTACACAGGGCTTGACTTGTCATCTTCGTAGTTTAATATCACAGTGAATGTGTAATCAGTTTCTGGCTCCAGTTTGTTTATAATGATTTCATTCAGAGCCTCTTGCGAATCAACCCGTCGAGTGTTACCATTTAAAAACATAGTCACTCCGTGAATTTTGTAGCATGCCACTGGGTTGGACCACTTGATGATTACCTCGATGCCTTTCTGCTGAGTAACAGCAAAGTTGCTCGGGGGTGGGTCTGTGAAATAATTAGCACATTTATTTGAAGTCACTTGCAAGTGTTTGCTTACATTCATCTTGGCCTTTGACGTTGTCTATTTGTCCAATCTGAAACACGTTTTATGTTATACAGCCAATGCATAGCAAAGATATAACATACATTGTATGAGCCTTCATTTTCCAAACCAGCATTGTTGTTGATCACGTAACGCATGATGAAGGAATGACCTCTCAAATCTTTGATGATGCAGTTGTTAATGAACAGATTTTGTTCCTTCGCGTAGCAACCCATAACACGTGCACAATAGCAATTACCCTTGAGCCTACAGCTGTCTTCAGTCTGGGAATATAACGTAGTATGATTCATAAGTTTTCATTATCTAAACATCAACTGACCTCATCCAGTTTTTTGGCTTGAAATGTCATATTCTGCAGTATTTTCATTTCATCAGCAGCATCGACCAACACATACGAGATACTTCCAGTGCCACTGTGGGTATCAACGTAACCTACTTGCACGCTAAAAGAATAAAGGTAATCCGTAACTATTCACTCTCATGTCATTGATTTACCTAGATGCAAACGTAAACGGCGATTCCTGTTCGAAGTTCATGTTTTTGACAAATTTCGGATCGGAAGTCGTGCCCGGAGTACTGTCCACGTAGATGATATGCCGACTGATCAGTGAATTATTCATCACGTCAGACGCATTGATCCACATTACAACCGTTTTGCCATCATCCAGATTTAGATTGTCGCTGGTAAGGGATCTGGATGGGTTCAGAGGCATAACAGTTTGCCATTGTTTGTCCTGAGGTGGAATTTTCTGGTTGATATCGTCACCAACAATATACTTGAACTCGACAATGCCAATGAAGTTAGGGATGGCTTCAACTCCTCGTTCTCCGGGGACTTTATCCCCGAATGCTTGATTCCCGGTTCGTACTTCTTTGAGAAGGCCGTTTTGTTCGTGGAAGTCATTGGTGAAGTGCCCGGTCCAGTCAAAGTCGATACCGTCATCTTTGCTTTGGAGCCATTCACCAGAGTTTGTTGTCACACAATTCAAGCATCGAATCGGCGTGTCTGTTGTTGACACCGCGCTCACGTTGTCAAAAAGAACCAACCCTCTGGCTTCACGGAAATTCCCTGCTATGTCTACAACTTTCAATTCCAAAGAATACATGCCACTGGTCGTAAGATTATATGTTGGGTATTCGGTGTCTAGGGCCGAAATATTGACTGTATGAACCGGTTTTTCTCTTGGAATCAACATGTCTTCAGAAACCGACATGGCAAAGATGGAAAAGTTGTACCAAGCTATGCCAGAATCTGCGTCATTCCATTGGTATGCCCCGAGTTCTATCGTTGGACTCTGGAAGATGATAACATACTTATTGAGCACTCAAACAAAGCACTTTACCTTTGTGAACCCAACTCCAGGGCTCACTCCTGGCTCTGCAAGCTCTCCACAATCCCCATTCTCTGAGCAATGTTTTGGAGAAACAAAATCAAATCGCACTTCAACAAACTCATAGTAATCCTTCACGGCTGAGTTGTAGGACACATTCTTCAGACTGTTTGTCTTCCAATCGTTGACTTCTTTGAAGCCACCCACCTCAGCATGCATCTCGATTCGCAATCTGAATTGAATAGTTCAATTATTCCATTGATTAATGATGTTTACTGATACCTACTTATGTCCATGGCCAATTCCCAAAATGCCATCGTATGCTTGCGTTATGTCTCGACATTCAGCAAGTAATTTTGGTTCTTTTTTGTTGACAACGTTGCAATTGACTGTCATATATCTCTGTGCGGTACCAGCTTTTTGGAAGGTCAGTATTGTAATTAATTGATTTGATATCAATGGATAGTAAACCCTTACCTGCGTCCAAGTGTCTAATTTGGGCATAGGTTCTGACTATACCTTGTCTATCCCTTCTTATGAAGTTTGGCACAACAGGAATATCTTTTGGTCTGTTGTGACCTACGTTCCAGTTCATGACAAGAGCTGAGGGATCTCTCTGATTGATCCAGAAGACGTTCTCAGGCATCTTGCCTTTGGGCGTACATCCTCCGGAGAAGACTGTTTCCACTTCATTGCGACCAACGTTAGACCTGAGCTCAGCTTTGCACGTGTCAAAATGAGGTCCATCGAGAACTTGACATTTGTGTTATAAATGCTACCAAGACTGGTCATTCATTTGACTCACTTGTGTTGCAATTACTCCCTGAATACCCTGAGGAGCAGGTGCATTGCTTTGATGAGCAACTTCCCGGAAAGCAGTCATTTTTTACACAATGATCTGTTGGTCAGATTGAGTAAAGAGACACTTAATGGTCACTATGCACTCACTGGCAACACATGGTTCTCCTTCATCATTGTCCCATGGGCACGAACAGTAATCAGGCTTTAGACAAAACCCTTTGTATCCACAGTCTTTTCTGCATATGGCTGCAGGTATAGAATATTACATAGCATTAAATATGACTCAACTTCTAAGAAAAAGAACAAATTCTGGTGAATTGAAGTTTATGGGCATTATTCAATACGTGTATTCTCGTTTTGTTATATTGATCGACAGATGAAAATTCCCGATGATTCAATAGTGTAATCACAATGAATGTGGAATCTTCATCTATCGCTAATCGGCATACATGTTATAACACCTACGAATATTGCATTGTGTGCCCTTCCAACCAGAACAACAGCGTCGACTCTTGTGCCATATCCATTCGTAGGCGCAGATTGTCCGATAGCATGTCCGCCATGGATAGCATCTGCAGGGATACGATACTCTCCTCGGTCGATAGACACGGGTGCGGTACTGGTAGGTGCAAAAATTTGACGCTCTGGAAAGGAAACGGTGGCAAAAATTAATAAGAATGAATTTTAGTAAACGCACACGCATTGTGAGTGTACCCCAATGAGCGTTTGCCTTTTAACTTAATTTATGTGACTTTAAGTCAATAGGTGGAATTAAAAAAAAATGAGCAATCTACATGTATAAATTCATAACCAAAGGAAATCTAGCTAAGGCCTGGTCCAAACGGCTCATGTGAATATTATTTTATCAAAATCAATACTTGAAAAATATAAGATCATATTATTGTCAAGAAATATATGCACAAGTGGTATACTATGGAAGGCCAGAAGGGTCGTAACGTAGAATTAGTTCGCGGAGCATTTAATTGCATTGAAATTGTATAGTTGTTTGAATTGTTCCTTTGTGTTAGTCTGCAATTAAGTTGTCAGAAATTATCAGGTTATCATCAGCTGATAGCCAGATAGCTAGCATGGCCGCAAATCCGGTGGTATTTCTCCAAGGTGTTCGCCGCGAAGTTGATCTGTGCGTCAACATTTTACTTGCTGGAGGTGCCGCGGTAACACCGCCAATACAAGGCGCAAGCCGATTGGCTGCATGGCAAACCAATGATAGCAGAGCAGTACTCTGAATTGCTCCGCGGAGCAATTAAATGTTCCGTGAACTAATTTTGGGTTATGACCCTTCTGGCCTTCCATAGTATACAAGTACAACATATTCAAAGAAGAAAGAAAAAGAAAAAGCAAAACAAAACAAAAGGAAGGAAAAAAAGACGAGAAAGACAAGAATGAAAAAGAAAAAAAAAAAGAAGCTTGATAACGCCGGCTTCCCTCTGGGTCGATTAATTGTGGAATCGATAGATACATTAGCAGCGTCGACGCATACTCTTAACGATTCTAGATGTCGATTATGGATTTCAGATCATTTAAGGGAGATACACAAATAGATTGGATCGTGATCCGAGAAATTATCAGTGTCATGCAAGAATACAAAAACTTAAATTCATGATAGTCACAAACGAAAGTAAAATAAATCAGTAGAAAATATACAGGTAGATCTAGATACAGATACACATATAGTGGATGATCGCGCGTATAGTCCTTCTGTTTTCACTGCATAATGAAGCGACGAACTTTCACATTCGTTGGCCAAGGAAAGGAAAGTCTGCCGAGTAGACGCGCTTAAGACAGGCACTGAATAAAAACGCTGAATATCCCTGTGTTTAAGCGCATAATTTATATAGAACTCAACTTCTTTAGTAAATTCATATTCAGGGCTGCAACATGAACGTAACACAAACGCAATCTGTCATTGGTAGTTGCGTATTACAATCTCTTACGTCGGGTCTTAGATTTGGGACCTTATATCCAAGTAAATATAAATATTCATGATTTTATGGGCAGCGCATAAATTTGAGCAATTTTGCGATTACAAAACAAACTAAATAAAGGATTTATTTGTTTTATTTAATTGTGGTATGCCTAAGTCCGTAAATGTTTGTTTTGGCTCCTAATCTCAATGATTGTAAGGGTGGAATAAGAATCGTGATTAAAAGGGGAATTCCCTGTCCATAAAACGTCTTGAATGCATTCACCAAAGACGCTCTATTAAATTATTCACTATGTTTACGCTTACCAGGATGTGCAGCGTTGGGATTTTTTCCTTAAAGACTCATGGCTAACATTTCATGTTGAGTAAGTTTAAAACGATGGCATTCTTCAAAAGAGAAAATGTTTGTTACACAGAATATTCTTTGTATACATTAATAATAATAATTTATTTGCACCATAAATAGCATAGCGGTTGAAAAAAGAAGTAGAAAAGCATAAGCATTGCTGGCAATATAGCAATATTGCAATGGTAATGGCATTGGGGCGTTACTAAGTTGTTGTGGCATGTTACTCATCCTGGCCAGAAGGTTTAGCATAAAACTAAAGTACAATGTATTCTCACACAAATAGACTTGCTATCACTAGCATGCATTATGGAATTGAAGGCAAACAAATTACAAGTGTGGTGCATGCATTGCACTCCCAAGTCTTTACTCGTTGCAAATTATGAATCCTATATTTTTCAGTTTTATTTTTGATTGAGGCTATATAACAGTAAAACCCCGCTAACTCGAATTTGAAGGGACCAGCGAAAAGACTTCGACGAAGAGGGTTTTCGACGAATCGGGGTTTTCGAATTCTCAACATTTTGGTAACGTTATGATCTATGAGATCATTATGACGTTATTATGACGTTGACGTATAATTGACGTTATGATAGCGTAATGAGCTACCCTTCAACACTTTAAAGCTGGCAACACATGAACAAAAAAATTAAAACGATTTGTTTGCGTTGTTTACTACAAAATATACAAAATCGGCCCCAGAGAGGGGGATATTCTTTGTTCTTGCCGCTTTAAACCACAGCATCAACGACTCTTCCACGTCCGGGTATTCACACAACCTCGCTCGCTCCCTGTCATCTCCACTCTCTCTATAATGCGTTTGAATTTTTTATCCAAGTTGACAGGGTGCTTGGTGGGATTCCAAACTTATCGGCGATGGCCTTTTTCTTCCCTCCAGCTTCAGCTTCGCTGATCGCCAGGAACTTGGTCTCCAGGGTTACACACGTGATCTTTCGTTTAGTCGCCATTATTGCAGAGATGTCTCGCAGAGATTCGTCGACTGATTAATTTGTTGTGACGAATGATCGGGTTTTATATGATATGTAAATTTACTGATTTTATACTGTATCTAAATTTAACCAACAAGGATAACGTCTTTGACGGCAAAATTTTGTGTTAGTCCTATCAACATAACACGTTCACAGACAGCAGGAAAACACGAAATAATGAGCTAAAAGGAGAAATATACCGTTAGTTGATTTATCATTTATGTCCGTCTTTCAGCTATTGTGTTAATCTATGATTATAATATAATCACTGACTATCTATGCATCCCGATGCTGTCTCAAACCACATAAGAGGTACAGGCTTGTGGTCCAAGTGCTTCAATGGGATAAATTCGGACTTGTATCCACCGAGTTGCAAGGTTACTTTGGTATCTGCGCGTTAAATTCGGACGACAAAGTGCAAAGTGTGTCTCCTCCTGAGACCTCTGACCAACCGATTCCCTGACCATCGCCCTCAGAACAGAAACTGATTTAGAACTACATTTTATAATTGTTTTTGTCTCTTAGGAGAAAAATTGTGCAGGAATTTGGCTTTCGATTACTTGTACACATTGTATTTATATAAGAGAGAAATGACGTTTATCACAATTAAACTTTGGCTAAACATGTATACATGGGCCAAAAGTAGTCCAATTTCTACTCCATGTTAAAGATTTCAATGATTTCAATGGCAGTTCACTTTTCCGAGAAAGGGTTATACAACAGGTCGCAGTGTAAAAATTACGCTAATCTCAGGTAAACAAATACCTTGTGTGGATACATGTAGTTTAAAATGTTCATACTGCTATTCCTATAATTTCAAATCCAATTTTATCGACATTGCATGATGCCGATTTATCTCAATCAATGATATGTTAATAATGAACAACTGTATTTTATGATGAGGTGATAGTGAGTAAACTATGAATTCAATTCACAATAAGCAATGAGGCGAAACTGTCAATGATGTGTGGATCACGCAAAGTATATTTTCCTCACGTACAATTTTTTTTTCTTTTTATCGTGTGAATGCAACAACGCCTGACGTGGTCAGTGAATGTTTGTTTACTTTACATGCCCGCGTTGATGATAAGTCATAAACAATGGAAAGAACAACTCAAGTATAAAACTGGTTTAACTCACGAAGCAGCGAATTCCAAGGCGACAAGCAAAACTGCCAAAATGAACAGTTTGGTTATTGTTGCCATTGCGGTGCCAGTGTATAGCTCTCAGCAGAACTTCTCGTGTTTTCGCAATTACATCCTTGTGTAGATCTTTTATACTCACCTAAGAACGATTAGCTTTACTTCCCGGTCCAGCTTGGAATTTAAAAACCAGTAATGTAAACTTAATTATGCGCATACAATTTACGCGGTTCAGCAATTTGTGCACACCCAAAAGCACAACTAATGATATTAAAATAATTACAATCATATTGCACTGAACTAGCTGTCATTATTTATATTCGACCATGGACCGTATACACGGTCAAAGAAGAACCACAGTATGTTATTTGCACCATAATTCAAAGAGTGATTGTTCATTATCTAGACAAAGTGTTGTTTCTGGGTGTTCTTTGCTTTATATCAATTTCAATGGCATCAGTTCGGTGTGTTTATGCGTGCGGAATGGTGATTGGTCGAAAAAAAAAAAAACATTATCAGGAGAAAACGAAGAGGCCGAGCATATCTACTCACTTTGGTAGATCTAAATATTCTTAATTGAATTATCAAAACATAGACCTTTAAAAATGAACCACCCCACAAGCTCCGAGAGAGAATTTGTGCTTGAAAAACACAAAAATGTGTAAATAACATTACATGTATTTTCATTTACAAACTTCCTCAATCGATACATGCACTTCACCAGCTTTTCACTCTCTCTTTTCTGCTTCACCTTCACACATTCTCAAATACTTTATTATTAGAATATTATATTATGTTTAAATTAAATTGGCCCATTTAAAAAAAAACCCAAACGGGGGTTTTCAACCATATGTCACGATCAAGGAAGGAGACACGATCAAGGCACGATTTTTTTTTTTCGCTGCATTCTTTGACAATAATGGACACGCAACACTTATTATAAAGCCTGAGAACTGACTTTAAGCGATTTCAGCAAAAGAAAAATAACCAAATAACCAGGTTAGATGGAGGCATATTTTTACTACATCAACGGGTAACACACACAGGTATGGCAGGGTTTAATTGAGCCTCTTTGACACCATATTCACAGGACCAGCTAAAGAAATTTTCACAAATGCACCATCACTCATAGGGGTTAGAACGAACCGTAAACCGAACAACGTATATGCTCAAAGTACTTATTAAGTACGCAGCAACTGCTAGTACGTCTAAAATAATGAGCGTCATGTATGGCTGAGCAGAGGGACTAGTAAATAAAAAGAAGACATTGTTTGCTTCGTGAGCTTGCAATTAACCGACTAAATGAAAAAGGGGTGAACTTTATGGATTTTTTTAGTACTTTTTCACTGGGGGTCCTAGTTAGGACTCCTACCATGAAAGGGTTTCCAAATAATACAAGAAAGAGTTGCTCGCAAAGACATCATTGTTGTTCCAGAGCATCCCAGGAATCCTCTGACCAGGAAAACATTGCATGACCATCTCCTACCCCCCCTCTCTCTCTCTCTCTCTCTCTCTCTTTAGCTCCATTGTTGTTTTGGCCCTCAACTTATAGTCGAAATAAAATCGAAATTTGCGTTCGAGTTCTGAAGCAATATGTTTCCAAAGATGTTAGCTATGTTTTTAAGGCCACTCATGCAAGCATTTTCGGCATCAAGTGTCGATAGTTATTTAATTTTAAGTTTCTGTTATCGAAAAGTGTAAAATGGCCCTGGGGTTCAATAATGCTTGGAAATAATGGCAATTCCTTCATTATATCACCTATAACCTCCATACCAAAGGATTTCTCCTAACTCGGCCGCTAACACGAGCAATTTGCAATCTCTACTAATCTCTAATTCACACTTTAACCAATATTTTGAGTTGTCATGTTATGCCACGATGTCGACCCATTCTCGATTTTCACCTCCATCTAGCAACATTGCAAAAGTAGTCATTTCATTCAAGTTGCTGCATGTTTTGGCGCCAAACTGCTGTGGCAGGTGCACTCATGGTTTCCCTGACCACTGAAACCTTTATTGTGGACAATATGTTTGATTTACACACTAAAAATTACCATTTCTGTTCATTCTGCGCGAGGGCCATTTTACACATGTTGCGCTAAAGCTTATAACTATTTTCTGACGCATGCTAGATGAATGGGTCTGACACTGATACTTCTCCAACATCGCCACTATAATTGTGGTGGGGTGTTTTCTTCATACTCCGTATACAATGTCATTTACAAGCTATTATATCGCATGCAGAATCGAAGGCAGTTATACACGTCTGCTAACGGAGACTGGTTAGAAAATGATGTAGCTCGTGACACACTGGATATAATTAGAAACAAACAGCGGATTTTTCATCCTCAAACTTGTCCGCACTACACAAGCCCAATTACGAGTTGACCACTGTCGGGGTTAATTAGATAGTGGGTTCAAAATACACCAAACTAACAAGAGGAAAGTGGCGACTAATTTTGGGGTCATTTTAAGCGTTGCTAACAGAAAAGCTCCCTAACAGAACCCCTAAGCTCTAACCCTAGCCAATAACCCTAGGGTTAATGAACAATTGATAGTTTCATCTGCGACATAACTATGTACACTTGCACATGTAGTGATGCAATGTCGTACATGGTGGCCCAGATAGAGAACCTAAATTAATAAGTCAAGAAGGTTAGTATAAAGTTATGAACGCACATTAATCTAATGAAGATAATTAAGTTCATTGTATGACTGATACTTATATCTTTTGACCGTTATCTTGTTACAGCGTTTGTATAGAGCATAATTATGATTGTACATTCTATCTATAGGATTTACCTGTCCTGCTATGCTTTTGCATGTACATTTTTTTAATGCAGTAAATAAATGAATAACTACATAAATAATAATATCATCTGAGGCGCAGCCATTTACATATATAATCAGAAAAAAAAACTTCTTCGTTGTATTAAGGAAGCACTACAAGGAGAAAGTTGTTATAAAGGATGACTTTTAATATGACACAGTGAAACAAATACTAGTTCGTGAAAACTTTTAATGAACGAAATAAATTCCATACACTGGAGATAATCATACAAATGCAGAATAAAGAATTGTGATGAATTATGTCCACGGCATCACAATTTTGATAAACAGGCATGAACTACTTAATTGACAACTTCTTCATCCCCTGCAACTTGTCCATCACTTGCTTTATTGTCAAACTTTGAGTTTCAAACAGAAAATGGCGAACGGAAACAGAGGTGGTAGATACGCATTTCGTAGAAATCAGAGAACCTCCGCTAATCATGTCGCTCAAATGCCTCTCCACAAACGCCTCGTCCTTCAGTGTCCAAGTCTTACGTCCGGGGGTCTTCGCTGGCTCCACTGAGTCATCTTGCTCATCTGATGTGCAGGGATAAAAGAGTGAATGTTAATTAGATATCAGCAGAACTTATACCGTTTGTCCATGTTCCCTGCACTGCTTGGCACGTTGTCGAGTCGTCCTTAGTTGCAGGAGCTTCGTCTGGCACACCTGGTATCAAAGACTAATTAACACTTCGCACACGTCATAGGAGAAGAAGATGTACTATATAACTTTAAGAATTTGAGAATGCAGCAAACAATAAAGAATATTTATCATGATTCGAAGTGATCTCAAAACGAGGAAAATTGTAAGGCTGGGCGAATAGTACTTCAACGCTTCATGCTACTGAATAGAGACAACTATCCGTGTTGAAAACCGTATAACGAAAAGTACTGAACAAAATAAATACAAAATAAATTAGTTAGGAGTGGACTGTAAATATATGAGATAACATACCTGTGAGTGGTGGAATGTGTTCTGGTGGACTTTATGCTGAAATTGAAAAACAATAGTGGAGTGAAATTATGCAAGGGAAGAAGGTTGTCAGGTAAATAATACCTTTCTGATTATCTCCGTCGAGGCATGATGACCTGTGGAAGAAATTTTGAAATGAGACTTCTCAATACTAATAGTAGTAATGGCCCATTTTGTGTTTCTCAAACTCAATTGGTGCTTAAAGACGTTCCACAAATAATCGTGGGCATTATTATCATGGCATGATATATGTTGCCTCAGGAATAGGATCTATATCTCAATGATCAATTTTTATCGGTGACAGAATCAACTGGTCTTACTCAGTTGATTTACTATTTACGTACAATTTACCAATTCAATGGAATCATAAAGTATCAGGGACCTGTGTCCGATGATATGCAATATTACGCAAATATGTCTGACCTTATTTAGAATAGAGATACACAACTCAATTATCTCCTATATTATCGCTCATCAACATTGATTACAAATGATTGGTATATTGTTCACTGATCAACGGTCATTACACCAAAACTATGGATAGTAATGCTGAAAGAACATGTTTCTCACATATAATTAAATTATACTTACAGCCTAATAGTATGTAGATGTGTTGAAAATCAGAAGAGCACGCACATGTAGTTCATTTCTTCGTGAGGGCCACAAAAGTCATAAAATCTAACAGGGCCACAAAATCAGAGAGCTAACAAAAACATGAAGGTCGCAATACTAAAAGAGCTAACAGAGGGTCACAAAACTATAAGAGAGCTAACAGAGGGTCCGAATACTAAGATAGCTAACTGAGGGTCACAATACTAAGAAAGCTAACAGAGGGTCACAATACCAAGAGAGCTAATAGAGGGTCAGAAAACTATAAAAGAACTAACAGAGGGTCCAAATACTAACAGAGCTAACACAGGGCCAAAATACCAAGAGAGCTAACAGAAGTCCCCTTTACAAGTCGCGTGTATTGTGGCCCTTTAATTTTCTGGTGTATTTTGGCCCTCAAGTATAGGAATACACGTGACTAACACGCCAACCAGGGCCACAATACACTTAGTGCCCTAGCTCTCTCTCTCTCTCTCTCTCTCTCTCTCTCTCTCATTGCACTGTATGAGCAAGTTCTACAACCCAATGAAAAATATCATTACGCAAATATATATAGTTTATTGCAAAAAAAAAGCAGCTAGAGGGACCAAGATTAGTCGTAGTTGCCCCGAGACAAACCTTTCGATGGCAGTCTAGACCAAATTCGGATTATTATCTATGCACTTAGGACCATTTCATTTTAAGGATAGGGAATTAGCACATTTAAAATAGTATAATATTGTCCTTGAGCTGGCAGCCCGCACACACGGAGGTGGTGTGGCACTCGATTATCGCTCTTCAACTCATCTTCGCCGTCTAACCAACCTAGAGACACAGAAGTGTGAGATCATATGGTTCCAAGAAAGCACGAGGGAGGCAGGCATCATCGGGTGCGCAACATACTGGCCTCCTGGATCAGCCTTAGACATCACACACCATGTGCAACATGTTTTAGACGAAGTCAGCATTGAGTTTAGCACAACAGCCCTTCTAGCCGGAGACCTCAATTCTCACCACCCAGACCACAGTGAATCCATCAGCACAAACAGGGCCGGTCGCCTCCTACAAAGATTTGCAACCGTGAACGCCCTCTCCCAACTAATTCGAGCACTAACCCATATTACCGTCAACAGTGTGTCCGGTCTAGAAGTACTTGGGAGACTTTCAAAGAAATCCCGACTACCCACTCAGAGGACCAGCGAGGAGAAGCACAATACTTTGAATCAAGAACTTATCCGTCTGAAGGCCACCCAGCAGGCGGCCTGGCGCCTCCACAGTACATCTCAAGTGTTAAGATTACGTGGATGCTTCTAACTACTTTACACGATGTTGCATTATACCATATGTAATTATGATTATATAAACTCTGCCTATGCATATAGACCTTCGGGGAGCGCGTGCACGGGATTGCTTCCATCTCCCAAGAAGCAATTAGCGAATACTGGCGGTCAGAAGTTCGCCGAGAACAAAGAACCGGAGAGCAAGCGCATCCATCATTGTCAGATAGCAACTACTTGGAAGGCACCGAACCTCTGCATTTACGATTAGAAACACAGGCTGCCCCACATCCATGCTTCTAGTATATAAGACACGAATATCTTCCATGAACACTGATTCCTCTACGCCTTCACACCACACATCTCTCCCTCTCGTGCTTGCTTCTGGAACATTATTATTTTGGATATTCTCACCACTTGGAATACTTGTTGAGATAAATTAAAGCCAATATGAAGTGATTGGTTCTGTCTTCGTTATTACGAGCTTGGAGCTTACCATCCAACTAGTGCATAAATGACGTAGCCCTGGAGTCACTACGTCATCAAGTAAACCCGAGAAACCCATCAATGCTAGTAACAGCCCACCAAGAATTCACACAAGATTGTGCAAACCACATTCGCGTACCGATGAAGCAACTGTGAAAAGAATGTGAAGAGTCAACCAACGCGAAGCAATTGCATAAGTACTACAAGCAGCTGTACAGAGGCTCGGATGTTCAAGAGGCCATTCCCATAATAACGGTTGGTACTGAAAACTACATTACCAAGCCTCGTGCCTCATCCCGACCCCGTTCCCCAGTCTTAAGAAGAGAACAGACTCAACACTGGCCGATATTCTCTTCAGTAAGTATCGAGTCAAGACGATCATGCAGAACCTCAATGTCAACCAAGCATCTGGTCCGGATGGAATTCAACCGAGCACTTTAAAGAACTGCTCAGGCAGTTTCTATATATTCCTCTGACTATCCTCTTCACCAAAAGTTTCACAGAAGGAGTCGTTCTGACAGAGTGGAAACTGGCTGCGTTGTTCTTGTTTACAAGAATAAAGGCCAACGCACAGACCCCAACCAGTACAGGTCCCGCTCCCTGACATCTTGTGTCGGAAAGGTGATGGAAAAATTATTCATGGTGCCCTCCTTCAGTACCTGATGGGCAACGAACTCATCGTTGAGAACCAGTTCAGCATCTTTCTCATCACTCCACATTCCAAAACAGACAAAATGGCTCTGCGCGAGCTCTATGCAGCGACTACAACCAAATAAATATGTAGCTGCCTGCTTCTTAGATCTCGTAGCCGCATTCGATTCTGTGCCACACACAGCAATCCTACAGTAATTGCCTGCTTGTGGGTTGCGTTGGCGATTATTTTGCTGGATTGAATCTTACCTTACTTGCAGTACCCAGTATGTCGTTCTCGACCAGTCCTCATCACCAATGGCCTAAGTTAGCTCAGGCGTGCCCCAGGGAAGCGTTATTGCCCAAACCCTAGTTCTCCTCTTCATCAATGACCTATGTCACAGCCTCTCTGCAAGTACCGGCCTCACCCACCCTGACCCTGAAGTACTTGTTTATGCAGATGATACGATGCTATATCACATTGGAAAGGACCCAGCTCTTATCTGTATTGCTATCGAAGAAGATCTACTAATTGCAGCCAAATTGGCATAATTTTGAGGTATGCGTTTCAATGCAAACAAAACAATGGCCATGTTCATCTTCCGCACCACCACCACCACCCCACCGCCCATTACATTTGCCGGCTCCACTCTCGAGTACAGCAAAGAGCACCGTCATATGGGCTTTATTCTACACAGCGCCCTCAGCCTACATGCCCACGTCAATGCGCTGACTCGTATTAAGATTACATGGGTGCTTATAAATACTTTACACGATGTTTCATTATAGCGTATATATAATTATGACTATATAAACTCTGCCTATGCATGTAGACCTTTCGTCAGAGCGTGCATGAAACTGCTTCCATCTCTCAAGAGGCAATAAGCGACGTTGAGGAGTCAAAAAGTTCGCCGAGAAATAAACACGTACTTTACTAACAGACGGAAATGCCTGGAAGGCCCCGGTTTACTGCATTTTCTATTAGAAATACAGGCTGCACAACATCTATGGTTCTAGTATATAAGACACGAAAATTTCCATGAATTCACTCCATTCTCTCACTCACTCTCTACACATCCTCTTCGTCACTACTCTTACTGAAACAACTATCTTACTAGTGTGGACATAATTATTTTCCGGATTTTTGTTGAATGTAAAATAAAGCCAAAATGAAGTGATCGGTTGTGCCTTCGCCATTACGAGCTTGGAGCTTACCACCAAACCCGTGGATAAATGATGTAGAATCTGAATTGGAGTCACTACGTCAACTCGGAAGAGAGCAACAGAAGTGTTTCTTCTCCGACGGCTCTCATACAAAGTCAGAAACAGTGATCTGTTATTAAATAATTAAAAAAATGTATGTGAGGCCGCTAATAAAACAATTATTTTAATTTGCGCTCCGATTCAATCACATTTAGATCTTAGTATTTAATATTAAAACGTATACACCTTAAGAAAACGCTCATAAGAATTAATTTCATTTTTTGCGCTATTATGAGGCGGATTTAATATTTATTGAGTATCATGAATCATAAATTTAAATAAAATCCAAATGCTAAATCACCCAAATTATAATATTTTGGTGGTTTGTTGAAATAATCAGAGACGTACAATTGTTCGTAGGAATCCTCATTTTATTACTAAATACGGTGCATTTACTTTGCATTAATTATATCGAATTATGTTATAACTATTGATGCGAAGGACCTCCGGTTGTCTTGAACTATTACCAGATGATAGAAGATTCACCCCCAAAAACAAATACGCCTTTTGACTGATATTTTTAGACAATACGCTTGCTGTGGGCCAATTCCTTGATTAATCAAATTTGATAGGTTTAAAATCTCGCTTTCTTCTCATAATCGATGTCATACCGTCACGACGGCATTAAAGTACTCCTCCTATTGTTAACAATGGGAGCCGTCGAGTGAGCAGATCTTTCAGCATTTCTCATGAAAGAAATCTCGCACTCGTCTCGTTTCAAGTTATTCTGCCTGAGCAGGAAATTCGTAGTTAAACAAAATTCATAATTACATATGCTATAATGAAACATCGTGTAAAGTAGTTAGAAGCATCCACGTAATCTTAACAGGTGGTGTCCTTTCAGTCGGTCAAATATTCCTTCTTCATTCGGGATTCGTCTGATGTGATAGAGATGAAAAATGAATCTATAATTATTCTGCCCTAAATTTGCGTATGACATCACCTCCTTGCTTACAGCAATCGCGATCCACGTATAGTATAAGTGTTGGTGGCTCCTGGTGTTCGTCTGTGTATCGCTGGACCATTCCTCTCATCATCTAGGCGATGCCTTCTCCTTCTCCAGCTGTGAGAACACACATAAGGACCTCGCCTCGCTTGTTGCTAACGCTTGTGACCCACGCAACCGTGTCAGTGGTTACTCCGGTGAGTTTTATACTGGTGTAAAATTAAAATAATGGCCAAGTGTTAGTACGGTTTACGTTACTTGTTTTGCCGAATCGACTTTCAGAATCTGCTCGAAGGTCGAGGTCATCTTTTGCCTTGTACTGTTCGAGGCGCTGGAGCACATCCCTCACGTACACAAACTGGAGTCACTGTGCTGTCGGCACTGATGCCATCTGCTTTGGGGGAGCGAATGTTCGTCCCTGTACGGGAGGGTTACCAAAGCATGGTCGGCATGCGGTCAGATAGCGTAATGACTGCCCAAGCCTTCCTTCCGCGTGCTGCTCCTGGAGTTGGTTGTACAGCTGGGCGGAAATATTTCCCAGAGAACGCCCCCTCATCACTCGACAACCTTCAGGTCTCAGGCCATGTGTGTACAATGTACCTGTATGTGCAGATGGCTGGGAACATGCTACTGGAGGTTGCGTCCAACTGGTCGAGGATGACCAGTGTGCATGACCACCGTATGATCAGACATGTGACATTTTCAGCATAGTATTTTGTACCGCCAGGTTGTATACTAACCAGTGAGTTCTGCTGCTTTAATCAGCGCATCTTCATAGACATGTATTTCATAATTAGTGGCTCAACTATAGTGGACCCGGTATGACCATATTTTCATAATGCGGAGATAGGCCGATGTTCCAGTTGATTTATATACAAGTTTATCTCCATCTATGATCATTCCTATAATCTATATGCTCCGTATGAAAAATGAATGATAACACATACAGAGTCCAGCACTGGTCACCTTTAGATGTCGCCCAAAGGAGTGAGTTATCGGTTAGGTAACCGAGGATTCAGAATGAGCATCGGTTTCCTTTTGTGGAACTATATTAATTATATCAATATTGATTTTTATGCTAGTTCCACAAGATTTAACCAAAGGTTATCCGTCAGCATCCTGGCTCTGATATCGCCGGATTTATATTTAAGCGCTCATTGATGTCTAACCATGGTCCAGGGCCCTGTTTGTCGGCAAACAATGAAAATGTCGCCGAATGTTAAGTACGCTCCATTGGTTAAGATAAATCTGCATCGATGCCTATGATTTAGGAATATGAATAATAGGAATAGCAGCATGAAATGTTAGACTAACCATAGCAAGTAAGGCTAATATATATACTCAGTAAGTGGCATAATGATGATGATAAGTATTATTATAATTAGTGTTTACAGTTTGTGTAACTCTAACCGAGAGACTAACTCAACTAGTGTAATTCAAGAACTCCCTACATTGAGGTCACAAACGGTATGGCTTATTGCGTCAATTTTACAACCATGGTTCACATGTCAATCATACTTACGAATACGGATCTACTGAATATTTTGCCATAAAATTGCCATTGTTGGCTTGTTGAGCATTCATTCACTCGTTCGCTCACTAGTATTTACTATTAAAGCACACTCGATACAAGCAACACTACTTTAGGACTATTGCACGATGAAAATTGTCGTTTGGTTTTTGTTGATATTGGCCTACCATGGAACAAAGGCCGACGTAGAAGAAGGTTCCACTGTAGCAAAGAAGGTCCAGTCACTGATGCTCAGACTCGGATCTATCTCAGCGCGAGTTGAAGGCCACAGTGACGTCATCAACGGTGCACTGGTCACTCTGAAGAAAATCAGAAGAAATGTGAAGAAAGTTAAAGCTGCTCTAGTGAGACAGGAGGCAGAAGAAGAGGTGGAAGAAGAATTCACAGGCAAGTGGTATCTTGCTTGTTTTATTTTTATTTATTTATTTATTTTTTTTTTAAATGCTGGGTTGTTTTGGCATACACGAACATGTCTTTATTAAAAAAAATCATTTCCTATAGATAAAGTAAAATTCACTATCGATGACAAATAACTTAACGAATTTTTTCACTGAGTGAGGGGTCGGTCGATATACGTCAATATCTTCTTCTTCCTTTTATTTTTTTTTATTTTTTTTATTACATTCATTGAATGTCATTGTGTGAAAAAAATTGCACCACACAGATCCGCCGCTATGGTTGGAAATTCCCGTTTGCGACTCACCTCCTCAACCTCTTCAAATATCGGTCGGCTTGAAGTCTTTCACGAGGGCAATTGGGGAGCAGTGTGCGACGACGATTTCACCAACGAAGCAGCTGCTGTCTTTTGCAAATCTCTTGGACTTCCGTAAGTCAATTCATTACACCAATTATTTAGTAATTAAATTGTGATTTATTATTAAGATATGCGAATGCGGCTGCAATTCCTACCTATGGTTTTGATTACTCACTGCCCATCTTGCTGGATCAGGTAACGTGCCAATCAGCGTTGGACGCTAGGTACTGTCGTCATGATGGATGGGAAGTTCATAACTGTGATAGAAGAGAGAACGTGGGTCTCTCGTGTCATTAGGATTTGGATCAATTCTTCAATCGAGAACAGCGTACATTCTAAAACACCCTTTGTACAGAAATCTCGTGAATAAATTATCAGAACATATATGCATCTCGAGTCTCATGGATAATATCAGACGGATGCAATTTATATCTTCGGAAATCAGATGTTCGACAAATGTTGGTGTTGGAAAGCAATTAGATCAAAGGATAATCGATATCAAATCTTATTTAATATTATATCTCTTGGGTTCCAAGGAATTGTACTACCTCAGGCAATATGCTATAATTATTATTAAAATACAAATGTAATTACAAATTCGTAATTACCTATGCACAAATGGTATGAGTGACTTCAAAAAAAGTCACTGATTAGCAGAATGTAGAATAGAGCCTAATCAATGCGGTAGATTCTTTTGCCATATCTAATTTTCCAACAAACGCTAAACCTTTCGCATCCAGATCATGTCACCATTGCAACGAACAAGTAATATCAAGCATATGAACACCATGGACGCTGTTGATAAGGAACAGTAAAAACGACATGCAATTTTTGGGGCCATTTTTGAAAACACAGAAAATAGTAACCATGGGAAACCTGAAGGCGGAGAAGGAAGAACGACGCCTCGAATCGGGATGCTGCAAGCAATGGCCGACTGGACGGCAACAAATCCCCGTCCTTCTGGGAAATGTGGGAAATAATCCTTCTGTAGGACAATGATGCTTATAATCGGTTCGACGGGTACAGCCTGTCTGCAATTCTATGACGACAGCAAAGGCCTCGGGTTTGATACCTGAACGGACTACTGGCGTTATGATTGTAACTAATATTTGTAATTCGCTATACTTGTATACTTATTCTATAGCTCCGTGGTCCTATTTGAGTCAATTACATGTGCTCAATTATATTCCTCACTGAAGCTAATAACTTGCCCATGAACACAGAACTCGAATCGTCAAGTACTGAAGCTCTAATTACAGTACTACAATTTGTATGACACATAGCACAATTATGACCATCGGTATATAAGCACACATTGGATCTAAACGGATGCGACAAATTACAAGCTGTGACAGCATGCGGATCTTGTCGGTTGCACTGCTGTTTTTGGCGTTCCATAATATCCATGGTCAAGACCTGGGTTCTGGAAATGAAAGGGGAGATGTGCAAGACTTGCTGGCCAAAGTGGAATCCCTCATCGAACGCATTGAGAGCCACGAAGAGTTGATCAACGAAGTACTCGATGTTCTGGACACAGTAAACAGGAACGTCATCGAGATCAAAACAAAGGTTGAGGATACGGAAGGAGCAGAAGGGGAGGAGGAAGCGGAAATCATCACGGGTAGGTACCAGTTTAAAGTCCCAGTACTGATCAAAATAGTATTTCGGTCCCTCTACGCTTGTATCACTAGATTTAATTACATTCTATTACTATGACAATGGTTCATAATTATTGAGTTTTATGCGATGAATAATAAAGTATTCTTTCAACCATTACCAGTCCTTTATGACACGAAATCGGTCAAAGTTAAAAATGAAATGAAAAATCGCCGTTCGCATAAATTTCGACGCTCCGTTGCCATGGTGACGGCTGTGTTTACATCGAGAACAGTGCATTAAATAGGCGGTATTAAATCGCTCAGAAGCCATCTTGTTTGTCCGATTTTTGCCAACCAAAATTAATTTTCGAGATAATAATCAAACTTGGCTTCAGGTAATGAAGGTGATTAGAGCATAATTATTGCATTTGCTATAAACAAACCCTCGGTTAGCGTTCGGATGATCGACGCGGGGCTCACAATAGATGTGCTGGCCTGAGTCCCAGGTGAATTTCTTGAACTTCGTGTCACATCCTTGAGTTGCTTGCAGTGGACACCGATGCATTCAAAGATGTAACATATATACATGTAATACGGCTGTAGCACGAATTCCATTACCAAACAAAACAAAGTGACAGCATGCTGACCCCTATTCATTCACACAGATCCGCTGAAGATTGGCAACTCTGAATTGCGTCTAGCTGGCGGTACGAGCAGAAGAGGTCGACTGGAGGTCTACCATGCTGGAGAGTGGGGAACCGTGTGCGACGACGATTTCACGGACGAATACGCTGCTGTCATCTGCAAATCTCTTGGACTGCCGTGAGTTGACGAAAACATTTTGTCGGCTCGTTGATATGAATTCCTCGCCCATCATCAGGTTCGGAAATGCAAGAGAAATCCACAATTTTGGAGGAGGCACTGGTAAGCCGATTCACCTGGATCAAGTTAACTGTGCTGCTGCCACACATGCAAGACACTGTGTACATGCCGGCTGGGGAGTCAACAACTGCCAACACGGAGAGGATCTCGGGATTCACTGCCAGTGATCCGCGATCAAATAATCAGAATTCAATAAATCAGGTCTGAAAAAATTCAGTGCTTTGTTTATCTCTGTTGGTTTGATAACAGCCCTCTGAAATATTTATCAGCAATTGTCTGTGTGAGCAAATAGATGTCAAGCAATTGTATTGAGACTCTGTGCAGGAATTAACTTTGCAACGATTAGTGTAATTGCTGCTGTTATTACTGTTCATCCTATTATTAGCCATCCAATAGTATCGCTTGTTCATCTAAACACAAAATGCCACTACTTCGGTTAGTGCTGCTCTGAATGATTATGCTGTTATATTATATGACGACGTTTATTAGTGTACGGGATAAATAGTTGGTTGCATCATATAATTGTGCCTCATCAATTGAGAATGCAAAATGATATATATATATAAATACGTATAGCATAGTTTCTGGTATATTTTAGGTACAGGTCGCTGCAGGTAGAAAGGAATCTGCTTTAGCTTGACTTGGAGAAATCACTTCACACTTGGGACTGTCACTAACATGACATCTTTCCATGACCCACTCCAGCACCCTCTCGCTGATAGGAGCTCTGGCGCTGGCAGCGTTTTCTACAGAAGTTGTAGACCTGGGCATTGTTGTGTGATTAAAGCGATTGAAAATCTGTAAATTGTGTTCGGTGAGCGATGCTGGGTTCTCAGTCAGTCCAATGCGGAGGGAGTCATCCGTCTCTGCTGTGAGTGCATACGAAGTGACCAGTCCGCTTTCCTCACCTTTGAACTTCACCCTCCGGTGTAGAGATTTATTCGTGTCATCCAGTATCGAACGAAACGAGCGATGATCATACACAGGCTTAGTCGGTGTATCATCAGGCACTTGATCTCTCTGTGCGGAGCAATATCCCACCATGGCACCCGCATCCATGTAGAGCCTGTTCTCATCTCTAGCCGACTTGTCCAAGTGACCCCCGGCAACGACATTTTCTTCCAAGAACGCTTTTAAAAGAAGATCTGGACGGGCAGAATGTACTTTGTGGTTCAGCGTGGTTCCACGTACTTCATAGTCACGGATGCTATTGCTGGCCCTCTTTGCTGGGTGTACAAGAGGCTTTTGCGTTGATGTCATCTGGTTATTGCCACCAGACAACACTGGTGTCATAGATCGACTCCGAGGAAAGCGACACTGGTCTTTATCAGTCGCTTTGCTCTCAGCTTTGCTACCACTGGCTGGTTGTGTTGTAGAATTAGGTCGGCGGTAGTGGCAATAGTTCTCATACTTGCTGCGTAAGTTATTGAATTCAGCGACGCTTCTGCCTCTTTTCGCGCTGGCGGACCTCGAGATTTCACCACATTCCTTTAATTTCACTATGGGCAACTTATGCGTAGAAAGCCGCGCAGAGCCTTGTTTCCACGTGCACTCGCGACCCCTCGTATTCCCATGAGTTAATCCTCTTGATTCTGACGTTGGTGTGATGGATACAACAGGTGTACGCATTTTATCTGACTTATTGCTGGGCAGTTGGCTCTTCATGACTTTTGGGCTTCGCGATCTGTAACGATAAACCATGACGCATAACAACTATTGAAACGTTTGGCGTATAAAAACAATTGAAACGTTGGAATTTAGAATCTTGCATTTCTTTAGCTTCGTATCTGTTACATACACCTGGCCAAACACTCACCTTCATACTCCTCTGGATACAACTGATTGCTCAGCCGTGATTAACCACGGCTGCCTTTTCTGTCGTGTAATCCATGCTGTGCGCTGACATTAATCCTTAGCTGTGATTCAAGATCAGATGGATCCAAAGCAAGCAAATCCTGATCCGATCAATGGATTATCAAACTCGAGAGAATATTTCATAATTTTCGTATTATTGGCATTAAGCTCACAACACAACTATCCGAAGATTGCGTTTTGTGAATACTTAGCTCTTTCGTCGATGACTCGGATTAATCCGGATCAGAAGCATTGACCAGTTACTGACATTGCAGGACAGCGAGAACACAGAAGGAAAGTGTCCAAACATGGCTCAATGGAATAAAGGAAAAGTTAAAAGTTACGACCACTGCTCTTGGGCTTTGTATTTCTCCGTGCTTGCTTAAGTCTGAGCGTCTAAGGAAAACTTCTTAGTTTTAGGTCTTGTAGCTTGATCTCCTGGGTGCGTGTTTTAATTGGGCTTCTAAATAAGAGTAAAGGTACCGACCCAGTTTCTATCATAATGAGATAATAATATAAGCAGCTGACCTCATTTTGCAAACTGAAATAATAATTT
Organism: Capitella teleta; assembly: GCA_000328365.1. Taxonomy (NCBI): domain Eukaryota; kingdom Metazoa; phylum Annelida; class Polychaeta; family Capitellidae; genus Capitella; species Capitella teleta. The sequence goes on along the minus strand of KB311872.1, from coordinate 17,714 downwards.
GCATAATGCAAAAGAAATGAGGCATCTGACATCAACTCCTAAATCCCCGGGGCATACCTTGTAATCCTCAGCCCTGAAAAGTGAAGACGGTATCCAACCCCAAATACCACAATGAAGAAATTTGTTTTCTGTATAAATTAAGATTTTTAAATGACACAAGTGAAATTGTAGCATACATACACAATAAATAATACTGAATTTAAGTCAATAAACAACGCTAATCCAAACAAGGTCATTTCATTCAATTTATCGTGCTTGTTTAATGGATTTTCGATGATGTTTCCTCATCTTCTGTTGTTGAATTGATGCTGATTTGCTTGCATAATATCTGTAATAATGCAAGTAACGAAAAATGGCATTAAATTGTTATAAATAACTGCTGAATGATCATTGATAGCATGATGTAACAGGATTCAAACATGAGATCGTAAAATACAGGGGCAGTTCAAGTTTTGCAATGCTGACTCTTTCTTTGTCATTAATGGAATTGTTTTGGATACCCCATTGGGGTGTTTTAGAAACAAAATAATTATGATCATTGCAAAACTGATTAAAAGCTCTATTTACCTCGTGATGCATCATTATGGCGCAGCATCAGACACCAATATGCTCAGCTACCATTGCCAATTTTTCTTCACAAGTCTCTCCTGTCCACCCATGGGAACAAGTGCAGATGAAAGCTTCTCCAAAAGTAAAGCATGAACCAGAATGCTTGCAAGGTTGTTGCTTTAAACACATATCTGGGTCTGAAAGGTGGGTTAGAGTGATTAAGTGATGAGCAACAGGGCCTCACAGCAACCGCAGAGCTCTTCGTCCCACACAGAGCCATTCTCACAAGTCAGCTCTGAACATGCCCCCGACGGTTTGCATTGTACGTATTTGGTTCGATTCTTGTGAGGAAATTTGAAGTCACAACCACCTGGATCAGATCCCTTGCAAGGGTTGTTGTCCAGAGCACATGCTTGTGCAGAAGCAAGACCTGGAGTGATACAGCAATAAAGATAAAGCCCAACAAAACGCTCTCAGTGTTACTTAGTAAAATCCATGGCTTTTAAACGAATGAGTCAGTCACCATGCCAAACAAAAGCCAAAACGTACATTCAATAACAGCTATTGACTAAGGTCACACTATGGAGTTGGATTGGAGACTGGCTATTTTTCTATCTCATTAAATAAGTTTTTTGAAGCCGGAGATGGCTGAATAAAAAGACCATATATATGTCCTGTCCTCGAACCAAAGCCTGAAATTTCTTTTTCACTTGTGTTGACCTTTAACAAAATCAGGAAAGTCCTTTTCATAACAGAAATTGAATAGAATCATCGTCCCAAGATATAGTCAGAAGGTAAATCTCACGATAGTCATTAAATAATATACGATCGTATATGATCACCCTCACTTAGCAAGAGTCATAGTTAATATAAAGCGTCAACCATTTAATAAAGTCACCATCCACAAACTGCATACAACAATATAGGTAGCAGCACTTATCATATGGCCTTGTTACGTAGTTGGACAGCACTGCAATCATTGAAGAATTAAAGTGACAACGAATTACAATTGTATTTCATCATTATCATGGCCAAGGTTCAAACGGGTCCCGGATCCGGGATCTCGACCTTGCAGGCCATCCCATATGACTACTACTCAGATGACCTACTACTCTAAATGCACGACTCTGTTGGAATCGTAGAATGGTGTAATACTGCACGAATATGAATACAACGTACGGTAGTTTGTGCTTATAACTAAACAATAACTTACTTGCGCAATTTCCCCAGTCCACGAAGAATAAAGCAACACAAGCTCGGAGCAATACAACACCGGCGAACCTGACCATCTTGGGAGTGCTTGTTTAGGAGAATTGGGCTCTACCCATTCAATAGGCTCACATGTTTCGGGAATTAAAATGATGAGCGACTTCCAATAAAATTGCTGACAGCGAAATCCATCAACGTTCGCTTCTGAAAATAGATGTTGAATTAACTATTTTCATAAGAGATCTTGCTCATTTCAGCTGCGTGCACGGCTGGTATTCATAGAGTATAAACATTTGAAAACGCAATGTGTAAAAAGACTACATGTAGTTTTTTTACATATATACATGACGGATGTGAGAGAAGGGTAACGTGTTCCTACGATTACATAATGGTAGGGATCAGTACTATAAGTGTTCTAAGATTTGATCTGTGACGTCGAGTCGTGGAACCAACAGTCTGTTATCGGAGACAAATCAAGTCACCCAACACGCCATGATGCACACTAATGTTGTTACAATCGCAGTGAAGGTTGAGCTATTCTGACGTTGCAATAAAATTTCCATAATTTTGAGTACCAATGTTATTGAAAATTTAAACGAATAATATGCACGCATTTACCTTTTATTTCGAAACACAATATTGTTTTTGGTGCATGTTTTCCTAGTTAATTATGAAAGCACGCGCACTGCAGTGTGTGTGAGTCCAAATATGCGCAAGGCAATCAACAGACATCAAAAAGATCGATCACCAATAATTGTCAAAAAATATCGAGTTGGATTTCTAAGCCTGATCAATGACTGGTGCTCGAAAGAATTGTGACCATGTTCGATTTTCAAGAGGTAAACTATCACACGAATCGAAAATTACATTACAGTGCTGCCGACTGCAAATAGAAGGTGTAAGCCCTATCCCCAAGTCATGCAACCGAGTGTTATGTGGGGCATATGACTGTGACTTCCGTTCGAGATTTTTTCCGCAGCCTCAAAGAATGAACAATGAAAACGAAATTATGGAACAAAATGATTACACTCACTTTTCACGTCGATAAATAGAGTCATGCATATTAATGATGGCAGTCTGTTCCAAAGTGTGGGCGCATTAAAGGCACGATCGCCAAAGCGGACACACTTTGTTCGTGACACATGAAGTGTATATTATGTCGGTGTTCCTCGGGCAGCTCATGAGGAGAAAAAGATCAAGTCATTGAGGTACCTATGTGGGTTATTGCGGATTGACTTGTACGTGGGATAGATGCCTTTATAGTCCATTCTTGCGGTCACTGGCAACCAATGCAACTCTATTAGAATGGGCAAAATGTGCGCCAGACGGCCAACACAGGCAATTGCTCTGGCAGCAACATTCTGGACCTTTTGTGGGTGATATAATTAGGCAGTAGTACATAGCACCAGATTTTATTACACAGTTGGGCAGCACGAGAATAATAATTACGAATAGAACGAATTGCAATTATAATTCACAGTAATATCTTATATCAACCTTCAGTTTACAATATTTTATTAATATATTATATTATAATTTATTATATATAATTAAACCAATTTTAATCCTCATTTCCTGCGGTTTCAAATGATTTCTAATGCATAACGAATTCCATAGTTGTTCCGATAAATTTAAGGAAAGCAAACATTATGTACGCATATAATTAAGAAGGGCTGCAACTACTAAGAATACTCTAGTACTTGGCGTGCGTGCGTGCGTGCGTGCGTGATGGGGTTTTATGGCTCCACCCAAACCAATCGGATGATACGGGCGCCAGAAGAGAAGGCCCGGGACCGGGGTTTCCCCCTACTCTTATTGATAATTCCCAAGGGTTCTTTATCCTGTATATCACCATAGACAGTAGTACGCAGCGCCCGGCCTTGTTACGCAGTTGGGCAGCACTGCAGAGTCACCGAAGAATTACAATTATAACGAA
>KB311865.1:64461-91682 GCA_000328365.1 Capitella teleta | reverse complement strand
TTCATTGCTTTGATGCGTTTATGAGGAAAATATCGGATAAATCCGTAAACGAATAATTGTCTAAAACCTCTTTTTGAATTAGCGCGTAAATCAGGAGTCTACCATATTTTGACAAAAATAACTCTGCTTCATTCAAATTTGCGCTGAAACCCGCACTGAATCCCATTTTTGTCATATTTTTAGGGTTTAACCCCACCTAATAGCTGATACAAATCCAATCAGTTTCATGTAAAAATTATCCAAATCGGAGCAGTATTTCAAAAGTTACAGGCTATTTACGGGTCAACCCACACGTAATTGAAGATGAAAATTTGCGTTAAATTAAAGCTTGAAAATCCCAACAAATTCTAACAGAGGAAACCAAGGTTTTACAGGTATTGAATTAGAGTCGTTTGATCGTGTTCAAAACATGGTGCATGGTGATAAATTTGATAGAGAGTCGATTAATGTATAGCTTATTTCAGACAGGCAATGAATGTTATTGTGGCGACACTTACGATCGAAATGCCAAAAGAGATGATAGATGCTTAAAAAGGTGCGAAAATAACTCATCTGTCTCTGAAACATGTGGTGGAGACTGGCGCCTTCAGATGTACTCAGGTAGGATTGATTTTCCAAATCAGTACACTGCATCACTTCGCTGGTTGTTGCAGTGTGTCCCACCGGAAAGTACAAAGGAGCAGGAGATGCACTGATTGGCAATGAAACCAACTGTGAAAACGAATGTCATTGCAAAGCTCTGCCGTGTTTCTACTTAAACGGCACATGCACGGATGGATGTGCCATAGGGTGGAAAGGAGACGCTTGCAATGAGAGAGGTCAGGGTCTCAGTCAGATAATGGTAAAGTAATTGATTCTCATTCGCAGATTGTAAAGTTGCAAATGGTGGATGTCAGCAACAATGCACTGAGAAGGAAAGTGAAAAATGGTGTTCATGTGATATGAAATTCAGGATTCCGCCGGACGATTGGAGAAAATGTGTCGGTGTGTTCCGCACCCTCGCCATATTCATATCCCGAGGCACGTAACGGATTGATTTATTTTATCATTTACACAGAAATCGTAAAATGTGTTGGTGTGAGAGGCGCAGATTACCACGAAGATTGCCACACATGCGTCAACACAAATGGCAGCTACACTTGCGTGTGTAGAAATGGATATGAGTTGGACCCAAGCACAAAACAGAAGTGCATCGGTGAGTTGTGTGGAGTGGGTGCAATATCATCCATACAATTGTTTGGCTATTTCAGACATCGATGAATGCGAGGGAACAAGAGGAGTGGATTATGACCAAGATTGCCACAGATGTGTCAATACCATTGGTAGTTACACCTGCACATGTGATGAAGATTACAGATTAAACCCTGGAACCAACACACAATGTATGCCTATTGGTAAAACAGATACACCAGAAAGAGAGACCTCCCCTAGTGGTACAGTGATAAAAAAGTTTATATTTTATGCATCTCATGTGGTCCGCATCGCTAACTGATTTACAGGTGTGTGTGTCGGAGTGGACGTCAAACCAAAGCAAGGACCAATTGCAGGTGGAACCAAGGTCACAGTTGTAGGTCAATGTGTGCCTTTGGGCCTCATTTTAGGTCAGGTCAGACTAAGGTCAGTTATTCAGGCATCCTATTAAAACACCATCACATGTTTTATCTAACAGGTCCTCACTGGATTCCAGAGTGTTTGAAACTCCAGAAGTTGATGTGCCACAATCTGTTCCTATCTATGTTATCCTGCCCCCGGAATCCAAATTACACACCCTTGGGTCTGAATTCCTGTACAAAGCAAATCCAGTCATAGAGGACTTGACCCCCAAAGCTCTGTCTTCGCAGTACGTGCAGTATAACATCACAACACATTATTATTACAATTTTCAGAGGAGGGACCACAATGACAGTTATAGGCTCCAATTTGGACACAGTGGCCAACTCACGACTGAATATCACACAGCTAAGTATCACTGTCAACAGCACTGATGGCACAAAGACATTCGATCAAGTTGATTATCCACTCACAGTGAGTGTAATGCATATTTTGACTTTGGTTTCATTTTGTAATGCTTTCGTCAGCCATGTATCGTGCAAACCAGGTCTCTGCTGGCCTGTAAGACTCCCGCACTCAAGCTGCCATCGACCGAGGAGTTCGGTAACTTCTCGGCTGAGTTCGTCTTTGGATTTGAGTTTGATGGTTACGACGAGTACAGCGAGCTGAGAGAAGAAAGACACAACATATCTGCAGCCGAATTCACAGTAATCAAATTGCCAGATGTCCATGAACATCACTGGCCCCCCTATGATTCCTCAGCTAATGAACCTCTAACCCTACAGGTGATGAAAACACTCACTCATTATAAAGTTAACTAATAGATTCGATGTCTAGATATCATGGGGAGATTTCCAAGGCGAGACTGATGTTATTGTGGGCGGTGTGAAGAGTGACATCGCCAAACGCTACACGAGTAGCATATCATTCCTCCCTCCTGAAGAACACCACATCAAAAAGAACCAAAAGTCTGATTGCCATGCCTCACCAGATGCACACACAGTTCACGTTAGTACATTCATCTATGCCACACACACACTAATTACAGCAATGAATACAGGTACAAGCAGGTAATGTAAAGGGAATCGCGGGATGCCTGAAGTATGTGCCGAGCAAATCGACTACTGTGATCATCATTGGAGTTACAGCAGCTGTGTTTTGCTTGCTGCTGGTGCTAATCGTCGCTTGTGTTGTCCACAAGAAAAAAGTCTTGAAGAGGAACAGAACAAAGTGATCATGACAAACTAAATCATTTCATCTTTTGTGTGATGAATCCTTCTATGTTATTTTTGCCATTATGTACATAACTTGATTTATAAATGTAAATACATTACACGTGTATACGTAAGTAAGGAACTTAATGCATCATGGCTTTAGTATTTTCTGAAATAATAATTAATTAATGTATTATTATTTTAGTATTTTTAATGCACGTTATTTGTAAAATTATATCAAATTGTCACTCGATCAACTCATAATGATTTTGCTCTGCTGTCATACTGATCAATTACGCTTACAAATTTTGTATCATATTCTCAGTACAAGAGAAATTCACATGCTTGTCAATAAATTATCTTATGCTATTTTATTACTGTTTCACTATTTCACTCATATCGTACCTGAACAGTACGTAAATAACAGAATAAATATTTCATTTTACAGACAGAAGTGAAATTGTTTTGAATAGACCACAATGACTCTCCTAAGGATAGAGCTTGAGCGCATTGTGAACACTGACATTAAGTCACGACACGCCTTACATTCCTGGAAAAAAGACCACAACAATGATTAAGGCAGATCGGAATTTAGTATTGCTTGCAATTATGACGCGTCATCTTGCTACGTTATAGATAATCCTTGAGACAAGAGGTGAGGTTTTGCACTCCAGAATATGACTAAAAGTAAGCGGGGTTTTCGAAATCAGCTTTCCTATCTCTCGGTTAGGAATACCGATTCATTCTATAAAAAGAAAGAGATTAGTGGAGGTCAGATTTCAGGACTGGCTTCTGATCGGCTCAAGACCGAATCAGAGCTGGCTTTGGACTGACTCGGTATCGGCTCAGAATCAACTCAGGACTAGCTCAAAATTGACAACAAGGAATGATGACTCACTCAAAAAAAGATTCAGAACTCACTCCGGACTGATTCAGGACTGACTTTCCACTTACTCATCTCACCGAGGACAATAATATTATACATCGATACGAGTGTGGGAATAAAGTAGGTTGAATTCCCAAAAGAGGCCCAATCCTCGACTACAGTGAACCCTACTACACCGGAAACTGATACAAACTCACTAAAGGTCCCGAATGGCTATTATAGTGAGTGAATAGGCCTCAAAAGAGGCATGTTCCAAGAAGAAAAGAGATCAATTATAGGTTTGCTGCATCCTTGAACAGGCAAAGTAGGCATATTGGCCTGGAGAATGACCAAGCATATGACTTCTCAGAAGCACAATATATGTCACCTTTGGATGCTCTAAATGTTTTAGAACGTGGAAAATGTTACTGACTGCGTGACTCTTGACGATTGACCCTTTGGCGCTTTTTGCTCTAATTGAAACCAACTCAACTCGTCTGTTTTTCCACCAATTAGTGCTATTCAAACTCCTTGATTTTTAGTCTAATTTTATTGCGTTAAATTACGTTTTTTTTTGTGCCGGATATTAGCCATTCAGTTGATTATTACAAGTGGGTGTGGCAGCTTTCAAATATTTCTTTGGCCCCCCAAAAAATCGGTTTCAATATCACGCGAAAACTATACCTAATGTTGGTCTCACATGCACACTTCAATTCAATACTTTGCCACGCAAATCAGCTGAAAATTCGTTGAACAGAAGTTATAATAGCTTTCAGGGCCTCCATCTCTTGCATAATTGCTTCCGCATCATTGGTCCGCATCATTGATTCGGCATCATTGGTCACGAGTAATAGATTCCTGTGAGCAATTGAGGATAGGATCCCCCAAAAAAACCTCTATGGCCTGAACGTAAATAATAGATTAATAGAATAACTGCTGTGCTACAGTTATTCTTGCACGTCTCCCTCGTTCTGTTCATCCGTTTTCTATGTGTGCCTCTTTATATCGCGTTCTCTGCATTCGTTTCTCGAATCGCCGCAGGGGATGAACTCATCTTCGTCAAAACGTCGCGTGCCGTGGATTTTACTGCATCCTATTACACCAAAGAAGCACACTGCAGGGGACAAGCGTTTAGCACACGGTCAAACACTTTAATCAATCATTCAGTCATAAATGGCAATTAAACTGAGTTTAATTGCCGAGGAAGGCACGTGCGACCAAAGGAGCGTCCAATGCGCGGTACATGTCCACACACAATTGCACGCATCACTTCAGAGGCATATATAAGCCAGGCACCGCGTCACAAGAATCAACGAAAACTCAGACTTTGTAACCGGAATACACAATGACGATGATACCAGGCGTGCTTCTACTTGCTCTTGTGGGGATGGCCCACTCTGCAAGTAAGTACAGTGTTGCTTAGCTTATTTCCACAAGTGGCATTGTAATTTGTGTACCGTTAAACTTTATCATCAGTAAATATAAAAAAGCCCTTTTCTTTCTTTCAGGCTTGAGATCAACATATCCAACCTCTGAATCAAGCTCATCCACTACCTCCTCTACGCCATCTGAAATACAATCTGAAACCACAGTTCCAAGTTCAAGCTCCTCAAAGAACGAAATCCTCGAGCAATTGAAGTCATCTTACAGCAATTTGCAGCAGGCTCGTCTTGGTTTTTGCACCACCAACCAGTTCCTGCCAGACCCTCGCTCGCCTTCGCGTTTCTTATGGTGTGTGCATGGCATGTACACCATCATGGAGTGCCCAAAGGGAACAGTGTACTGTCATTACCAGCAGACCTGCTGCGGGCCTCAAGCGTCCTCTCCGGATGGCTTCTTCCAAATACTGAAACAAGTCAACGGGCACTCCGCCCAGGCAAGCAGCTCGACTGCACCTGAGCATCCTCTATCTTCAATCCAGTCTGAGCCAACAACATCGACATCTGCATCGCCAGATGAGACAACATCCTACACCACAGGGGCACCACGTACACAAACTGACGAGGCGACGACAACGACAATAGCAACAGCAACGTATCCATCAACAACTGTTGACCCAGTAACTGAACCGGAAGCTGACACTGTCCCTACCGTTGGCGATGCTGTTATGCCTGAAGCTCTTATGGAGGCCGTCAGTCTTCAGACTTCCATTCAGATGGAAGCTTTAAAGAAGGCGCAAACCGATGTCATGATGGAAGGAGATAGCGATGAAGAGATGACGAGAGCTGTGCAGAGCGCAATGCAAGCAGCTGTCAATGAAGAAATGGTCAAGATGCAAATGGAGACTACAATGCAGAGCATCAGAACTGGACAGGTTCCAACACAAACTCAAGTTTCCATGCTGACACAACAGGCTATGGATGCTGCGAGAGCCAAGGTGGAAAGAGCCATGGCAGAGAACCAGCGGCTCTTTGCTGAGCAGATGGAAGCTCAGGCTCAAGCTGAGGCTGAGGCTGAGGCTGAGGCACTGAGGCTGAGGCTGAGGCTGAGGCTGAGGCTGAGGCAGCGGTTGAGGCTCAAGCTCAGGCTCAAGAAGATGAAGAAGAAGTCAAAATACGTCGTTCAGATGACGTCATCGAGGAAGCTTTGGAAATTATGAGGAGCAGAGAAGAGCTGGATGAAGAGGAACGCACACAGGTCATCCTGCCCATTGAGAATGAGGTACTGGTTGATGATGCAAAATTGGTGGGCTTCCAATCTAGTGAGGTTCAGTCAAACCTGGACGTTGAATCGTTGGATCCAATGGACATGAGCCCTGAAGAACTGCATGACATGGTTGCCGAGGAGAACCAGTTAGCGGATGATGATTCCGAAGCCAACACAATGATAGCTGAATCCATGGAGTCAAATAAGAGTGCAGAAATGGAGCTGACTGGGGTCATGGGGTCAGACGCAGATAACGCCGAGGACAACACACTTGTTGATACTACAATCAATAACAAAGAAAACAGAGGCAGGACAATTAGAATTAATATATTTGTTGAGAGAGGAAAGAAGAAGTAGATGCCATGATTATGGGCTAATTCACAATGATTTCTCTATAATATCAACAATGTCCTAGGACATGCAACTTCCAAAATGTAGCTTGATATACACTGCACTGCTTATCTGTCTCCGCAAGGAGTAATTTTTGCATAAGTAATGATTCCATTTGAGAACGAGGTACGCACATGTTCACCGCCAGATTGGTTACTACCTAGAACTGCGTTTCGACTGTTGTTCCATTTTATCGAATAAACTAATCGTGTGTTGACACTTTATGTTGTCCTTTTCTTATAATAATATTAATGGTGGTTAGGCAGTTAGTTCATGATGGATAATGAAATGACAAATTTGATTAATTTTAATTATTAATAACTTAATTTTACTTCAATTTCTTACATCATGATAAAATGAGGCAAAAGATTTATACACAATCGCAGAAAATTCAGTTACATATATATTTTATGGGTATTATTTTACAATGATTATTTCCTCTCATAAGCTCAGATGACAAGTTCATTAAATGTGTGACAAAAAATCTTGAGGATCTATTTTCAAGAGTAAGTATGGCAGCTAAATAGCTGGACAAAAAAAAAATCTTGCTGACAACGTAATTAATTTCATGTAACATTCTTTTTATCAATTTTCTTGTAGTTTCTTCGTGTTTTCTACTGTACGCTCAATGTGTCTCAGAGTTAATGTATGGTGATTCCATACAGCCGTCAACCATATTAATTGTTATGATGAATGGAGTCTGCTGATGATGTCTAGCTATGTGTATTGTGTGTTCGCTCCCCCATTTCCCTCCGGTTAATGAATGTTTGACATTCAATTCGAAGGTTAAGGATTTATTTCAATTACTATAATATGGATGCATGATAGAGAGACCAAAGTATCTTTTCTTTCTGGAAAAGAAGACAACGTAATTAATTTCATGTAACATTCTTTTATCAATTTTCCTGTTGTTTGTTTTGTGTTTTCTACTGTACGCTCAATGTGTCCCAGAATTAATCAAATTTATTTTGACTTAATTGTCTCCTATGTGTTTTTATTCAATGTATTGGTATGCATGTCTTACCAATTAAGTACCATAGAACAAATCCATTTTGCGAATCAGGATAAATGAATTTGTATTACAACTTGATACTGGGGAGTGTTGTGGAATATGCAAAGGTCAGGAGAGTTTGTTGGCCCTGCCCCCTCATTATTATGTGCATGTTTGTTAGAGCTTGGTCACCGCGCTTGTACGAGGAAGGGCTCATAAGTATACTGAACCTAAGGCCTAACGCGTTGAAATAGAAACACACTTCTCCCAGCGATGTTCCAGCAATTAAATGCTTTGCTTTTAGAACTTCTCAATTTGGTCCTGAAACCAGGTCTCAACAGCGCACATCAGTTCATTGTCACTTGTGAAAGAGCGGCCTCTGAGATCGAGTCCAAAGAGATGAAAGTTACTTGGAGCCAAATCTGAATTGAGATATATGAGAATATATCTCAAATATCTCAAAAATATGAGAATAGGCAGGGTGAGGAAGGATTTCGAATCAGCACTTCATGGCACTAGCATAGCACTAACTCATATTGAAATACATTCATGCATGTTGTAGAATCCGAGAAGCTCTGACGCCTTTGCTTTTTCTAGGAAATTTTTATATGGATGTAGTTGACTTTATTTCCGCCGCAGGGAGAGTGGAATTGAATTGGAAATTGAATCGGATAAGAGAGATCTTAGCAAGTTATTTGCCGCAATGTCTGATGCCTCCGCAACCGAATGGTACATAAAACGTGTTCGGTTCTGTGATGGGCATAAATCCTCTCTAATTCTCTTGATCGAGCGGCCTTGGGCCATTGATCGCTTATTGGAAGAAGTACAAATTCAAATTGCTCTGCAGACCGTCGAGTGTACTATTCTTTCTTCTCTAAGGGAATTAAAGAGGAAAAAGTGGTCAAATATTAAAACGCTCCTAGCTAAGAGATCTGTTAATGCAAATTTATCAGAAGCTCAAAAACGAGGCTTCAGATCGTTTAGAGCAGCGTCCTGGACAAGGATTGTATAACATAACTTTTGAAATCCTATTAAATAAAGCTTACCACAAATTACCTTTTGATCAAACATCTTTAATTCGTACGTTCTTAATTGGTTTCTTTAGAAGTGATATGGCTAAAAGCGTTGCTAGAAAGAAATTGAATACCTTACCAGAAGTCGTTAAAGAAGTTAGGCGACACTATCATGACTATGATTTATTAAGACCTCGTCACGCTAGTAAAGTACATGCGATTGAGAGATATAAAGAACCCCGAGTAGTAGCGCTATTCGTAGCTATAATTAACCGACATAGTCAGCATTCAAAAAGAAACCTGTGCTCAGATTGCAGCCAAAGCAAAGGTTGAATCAAAACAGCCTCGGAAACCAAAACCGAATTATTCCTACTATAGATGCGGAAAACCTGGACATTTTGCTAGGGAATGTTGAACTAAAAGCACTAACCATCCCCGTGTGCAAATCACTCGCCAGAAGCCATCTGAGCTGCAATGTGCTGGGTATCTACGAAAAAATCACACCGTTAAGAATTGTAGAAGTGGGCCACCTAAATGTCCTTGCTATTGTGGAGGTAGTCACTGGTTATATGCCTGCCTCCAGAAAAACCAAACCGCCCCATAATCGGGAAACTAAGGGCCTCTGCTGACAAGATAACAGGACGCTGTAATCAAATCTGCAGAGAGAATATTGTTGTAGATGGAAGACCTAGGATCCGCCTTAATGTTTATTGAGAACAGAAAAGTGGCCTTGTTGATACTGCCTCTACTCATGCTCTTATAGATGTATCTGTATATAGTGGTTTACCTCGCTTGACTCCTTCATATCCCACACCAAAGCTCGTATTGGTAACAAATAAAGAGCTGCCCATAAGAGGTTATTGGACCATTTGTCTTGCCGGACTTCCAATTGAAGTCCTTCTATGTGAATCGTTGGGAATTGATATCATAATTGGTGCAGATCTTTGTCGTTCTGTTGTTATTGATTTCCAAAACAAGTTGCTTTTGATTACTCTCGGGGATCAACAAATTCCCCATGCAACCGTCGAGAAAAGTATCTGTTCCTCTATTGTTGCTATTTCGTGCTTCTCGGGGAGTAGTGAACGATGTCATTGATAAATATTGCGATATTTTTTAGTCATAAGGCAACGCCGATTAACGTCGCTCGGTACTGCCAGCAGTGTTTGACACAGGAGACCATCCGCCAATTAAAGAACCAATCTTCCTATCGCATGCCCTTATTGAACAGACAGAAAGTTGAAGATTGTGTAATGAAGAGGTTACAGGGCGTAGTCATTCGGCAAAGTGATTCCGCCTAGACCTCTACTATTATTATTAGAAACGAAGAAAGATGGACGCTTTTGCGCCGATTACCGAAAAATTAATGCAATCACTCGAAAGGATGCTCACCCCCTTCCTCTTATTCAAGGCGTATTCCATCAACTTGTCGGATCTAAGATCTTTAGCACATTAGACCTACGTTCTGGTTATTGGCAAGTCCTCATGGAGGAATCGTTGATCAGTCGTACTGCGTTCAATTAATTGTCATTTGGGCCTATTTGAATTTGTTCGGATGCCATTTGGACTCAATATTGCACGCATGTTTACCAAGATGCCTTGCACATAGGGCATTTGATTCATTACACTGATATACCTATGTATCGTTCTTCAGTTTTAGTTTGAATATTACAATTGTAAACTTAACAGCTACATGTTTTATCACACTGTCAACCTTATACCACTAAACTGTTATGTTATGACAAAAAAAAAATATCTATATTCTCATATCCATACTAATTACCATTGGACGAATCATACAGCGAATTCCTTTCAGTTTCCTAGCTATCATTGAGGCCTAGAATTGTAGTTAATCCTATAATCACATTCACCTTTTTTTGCGTTTTAATGGTGGTGGACCCATTATGTAATCAGCACAATATACTCGTCATGTTTTGACTATAGTTGATATATAAACAGAAAATATATATTTAATTAAGAGCCCGAATGATAAACTAATATTAGCCAAGCAATATTCAGAAACGCCGGGGACCAGTGAAAAAATCGAGAACAGTTCGTTATAATTGTGAAATTCTCGAATCAATAAAAGTGCGTCATCATTTTACAGTTTCAGAATTGAGAAAAATGGGATGATTTTCATTATCCTTTTAAAATATAAGTACTTTAGTATAATTAATCATCGACTGAATAGAGGAACTTTTCATTTAATTCAATCAGAATCAAATAATCAAACAGCATATGAAATATTCACAAATGGTTTATTGCGTCAATGAAAAGATTTCCAGGAAACACAAAATCATCGTAGGAACCAGCAATTGTGATTTAATTAAGAGATAAGTCGCGGGAAGGAGGTGGTTACGCTAGGGTTGATGTTCAAGTGAATTTGGAGCCAAATAAGCGACGAGACGAGGTCGAGTTCGATTATTTGGATCCAGATTCACTTGAACATTATCAACCCGGGCATAATCATCGACTTCTAAGTGACTTAATTCGATTATACCACGAAAATTACCTTGGAAAACAAACATTTACATCGGTAAACTGTTGTCACTGCCTGTTCAATGACGTCTATTCTTACGCACTAGAAAGAGGTATCACAGCTCACAAATAAGGATTATTTATGCAATCATAATGCGAGGGATGATAAAAACGTTATGATTATGATAAAGAACATGGGGAAAAAACGATGATCGAGTCACAATAGGGTGAAGCTGCATCATCCAGTTATAATTATATCCCTTTAAAAAAATTTCACTTAGATTTTTTTTTTTTTTTTTTTTTTATTACCACTGTGGTTTTAGTACGCCAAACTTGGAACGTTACTGAGATGATGAGTGCTAAGTTGATAATATATTAGCGGATATAGGCACATATTGCTGTATTATAAGGATCCATATTCGAATGAGCAGAGCTGCGAAAAAAATCGTACAGAGCAGATCTAAGATCCTTGCAAAACTTACGTAATCACATGTTTGACTGTGCATTCTCTGATAACGCCATCTAGTCTTATATATAACACTATGAACACAATCTGATGAATCATTATTTGTGTCGCGATTTAAATAGCAATTTAAAATGCATAATATGTCACAATATAATTATAATAGCTGTTAATGCATGTTTCACGCCGAATGCCTCGCCTGGGTAAGCTCACTCATTCTTGTTCCAGGGTCACAGCCGCCAACACAGTAAAAAGGGTCAGCACAAAATTTGATTCTGTCTTTAGCTTGAGATTAGTTGACGATTCCTCCAATTCATCTCAATGCAGCACCACAAATGAAAACAACCAAAAAGCATCACATCAGCGTCGCACTTAAATAGCATTATCTACGTAGGTCAACTTCACTTAAGATGCAGTATAGCTCTTTCAAGATTGGCTTATCAGATGATAACAACCTTATTATTATGATGACTCTGAGTGAGTCAATCAGTTGCTCTAGAACCATGGAGGGCGAGGCAGGGTTATGCTTAGATGACGTCACAGTGGACCAGGCGCTGAGTAAGATTGGGGGATACCGGAGGTGGCACTTGGCTACGTTTACCTTGATTGGCTGCACAACCTTCGTGGTCATCTCTTTTCACACGTTGGCTATTATCTTCATTGGTGAGTACTCGAAGCTACTTCACTTTCAAGCCCATATTATATAGTATCACATGATATTTAACCTAATTGTTTAATAAGAATTGCCAGTCGGTGTGGCGACTACTTAGAAATATTTTGTTGACATAGATATGGAGATTAGCTTGTATTATAAACTAGATGCGTCATCTCCCCACTGTGAATAATAGTCATATAATAATCGCCTCAGTGAGCGACTCGCAGTTTTGCACAAATTATATATCATATATATTAATTATAATTATAATTATTAATTATAATATATATATACACGTCTCCCGACATAAAATGCATACTATAATGGGAGTTAAAATTCCACATAGATCAAATCGAGTCCACATTTGTTAAAAGAATATTAATTTGGGCAAAATTTCAGCGGTTTTTTGTTTTGTTTTTTTTTGTTTTTTTTTTTTTTGGTTATCCAAAACCGGAATCTGCGACAATCGAGTGTGCTGGTGACAATATTGCAATAGCAACCTGTGGACACGCAAGGACAGCTTTCCACGAGCGTTGTCGAAACTCTGTATATGCAACCAAATCTCCATGTCTATGTTCAGTATCTAATATGGCTGGTTAATCCTCAAAATAAAACTATAGTAGGCCAGTACTAGTGCTTTACCCTAGGGCTTATTTAACCACTTCAATAATAATTTTATTAATAATTGAGTCAAAATCAATTTTGCTTCCGGGAAATTGAATGATATGATTTGTATGTAAAAGTTAGTTCTATATTCAGGCTAAATTACTTGTTAATCTCTCATTTCAAAATATAGTGATCCAAACTTGTTTTACTTAATAAAGTACACCAGCACTTTTAATGATACATGTCGTACATGGGTTGGCTCAATATATGTCAAACTGTCTACTGAGAATACTTATGACTCTAATCTCAAGTGCATTGGAATGATATATCTGGCCACTATTCAAACATTGACCTGATAAACATCAGTAGATTACAAAACAATACTAAATTGCTTAATTAGTTTCATTATTACAGGTTGGACACCCGATTTCTACTGCGCAGTACCGGACAACAGTTCCACAATATGGGACCAGACACCATTGGGCCCGCGTCCTTCCAAATGTCACATGTATTCCAACTCAAGCATTGACAACACCACGACAGCCTGCAATACAGGATGGAAGTATGACCAGAACAGCTACCACACCATTGCATCCCAGTGGGACCTAGTATGCAGCGACGCAGTTTGGACAGACACCAGTCAGGTCATATTCAAGGCAGGAGCGGCAACAGGGGAACTTATTGGCGCATACTTAATGGATCGATTCGGTCGGAAACCTATGCATTTGGCTGGATTGTTTGGAATTGCTGTAGTTGGGGCATCGATTTCATTGGCGCAAGATTTCATCATGTTCAGCGTCCTTCGCTTCATCCTTGGTTTCTTCATCAGTGTGAGAATTTAATATATTGCATATCTGTGATACTGATATACCCAGAGGATTACTCCGTTTAAATAGGAGCTCTAGTTTTGGTTTTAATGTTGTATTTAATACTGTGTAAGCATAGAGGAAGAATAATAAGAGTGGACATGTCGCTTAAACGCCGTATTTCGCCCTGCGAGAGAATTTCATTAATTGTCCAAGGCCGGGCTCAAGCGCAAGTCCCCACTTAACGTGTGTTTCCCCTAAATTTGGCTGAAAAATTCCGAAAATTGCGGTTAACATGGTCATATTTTTTTACTCCAAAAAGTGACAACTTAACAATTTACAAGATATAGAGGCGTAACCATCATTAATAGGTTGTGAAAATTCCAAATCAATATCAACTATAATTACAGAGTTACTCGACTTTTGTCAAACATGATCAGAACAGTTTTCGTTTTTTAAGCGATAGTTGGCTGACTCCACGTAGAGTCCAGAGAGTGTTTGCTGTGTAATTAACTCCGCACTTTAATTATACAACAAACACTCCCTGAACTCGACGTGGAGACAGCAAGCAATCGCTTAAAATAAATGAAAACCTTTCTGAATATTGCTCCCCTCAAAAACAATCGAATACCTCTATAATTGTCTGCAATATTGTTTTAAAATTTCCACAACATATTTATGGTGGTTGCCTCTCTGTATCCTGTAAACATTTTAAGCTGTCGCTGTCTGGAGTAAAAAGATATGACTGTTTTAACCGCGATTTTCGGTCATTTCCCAGCCAGGTATAGGGCAAACAGGGGACTGGTGCTCCAGCCTGGCGGTCTACAATTGGAAAATTTTGCTCTCGAAACGAGATAAGTCACCCGATGGGCTTTTACCGCATGTCCACTCTCATTATTCTTCCTCTATGGTGTAAGTGTGCTTATGTGCTCTTGGTCGTTCTATATTCCCAGATTTCGACAGGTGCCGGTCTTGTTCTCCTGATTGAGCTGTTTGACGCCCAGAGGCGAGACTTTGCAGCCATAGCCTCTGAATGTTTCTGGGTTATGGGCTACATGCTTGCTGGGTTCGCTGGTTATATGTGCATCGACTGGAGAATCTACCAAGCCATTGCATCATCAATTGCATTAATCGGTATTGTCTATCTATGGTATGCTATGCGTACAATGTTATTATAGATTCATACAGCAAGTAATCCACTCATGCAGGTTCCTTGTTGAGTCTCCTTTGTGGATTTCGGCCAAAGGGAAATACGACAAAGCCGAAAAAGCCTTGAAGAAGATTGCGCGCTGGAACAACGTCAGAGTGACGCGAATTCGCTTGAAGAGGGAAAATGCTGAAGCAGAAAGGTTGATTCTGATGGAGAACAAAGTGATGACGTCACAAGAAGAGATCAAGCATGCGACGTCACCAGAAGATGTGAAAATCGTCGATCTTTTCAAAGATGGTGTGCTACTGCGACATTGCTGGGTGTCCTCACTTTTGTGGTTTGGCACAGAATCTCCAAGAACGTATTCAAATGATATTCCTTTAACAACAGGTTCACCAACTTTCTCGTCTACTTCTTTCTAATCCTGAGTTCTCCATCGTTTGCTGGAGGAAGATTCCTCAACTACTACCTCGGTGGCCTGGTTGAGATTCCTGCGTACATATTTGCATTTTTAGTGTGCAAAAAGTACGTGTTAACCACGTTTACTCCCAAATAATTGCCACTTTCTAGGCTTGGGAGACGCCTCCCGGTGGTTGTACTTCACTGCATAGTAGCTCTGGCTCTTGTTGTCGTCATAGTGCTCCATTTCGTCAATATGTCCGTGGCAGCCGAGGTTCCTCTGGTTCTTACGTCAACTCTGATTGGCAAGATGGCCATAACCGCCTCATTCGCTATCATCCTTCCGTACACCAAAGAACTGGTTCCCACCAACATCAGGTCTGTGAATCTGCTAAATTAACATAGGTTCATTTTTAATTCGTTATATATCTTCTTTAGGGGCATCAGTGGAGGATTATTCGTCATCCTTGGGCAAATGGGAGCCATGGCAGCTCCTCTGTTAGCTTTTGTGGTAGGCTTGCATTATTATATGCACAATTATACATTTATATCATTCAATTGCGACATCTCAGACAACCATTTATGAATTAAAAAAGAACGTAAACAAGTGAGAAGAAAGAAAGAAAGAGAACTTCGTCGTATAGAGTATTGAAATTTATTTATCGCCGCTAGTTCCAGGAAGCTGGAAACGGATTATTTGTTGATGAGAGACAAACTAATGACGTAATATATTCCTAAGGAAAACACATTCTTAAGCAGACGACGAATCATGACGAGAGCTAGCTGAAGCGTGGTTTCAATTTCGTATTTTTCGCGCTCGAGAAATTTTCTGTCCATTCATGTAAATGAATCTATCCGTTAGCCCAAAGCGTTTCAAATGGTTTCAAACAAAGTCATCAAAACAATAAAATATTATATAAGAACACATTATCCATGCGTTGAAAGTAATTATGTATCAGGGACACTTCTAAATTGAAGTGATAATATGGCCCCCATCATGTGTACGCTACTTTTAGCACATTCAGTAAGTAATCAAGTACGCAGTTGTCTTTATGCATTCTGCTATTGCGAGTCATTCATATGCACTTGACACTTATCTGCAAAATTACATTATGCCATGTTGACCCACACCATTAGCCCAAGTGGAGATTATGATTACATAATTAAGTCAATGCGGTCATTCATGAAGCGATTATTGTACAAGTAAGCTTGCACGCCAATCTTTGAACCGTGGAATTTAGTAACAACTTAGCAGAATTTTAGCTGTGAGGCAATAAATATCACGATTAGAAGAACAGTGTCACAAAGTGTACCCTGTCAAATCGACTGGAGGCGTCTAGGAATACGGCGTGTGTGATGTGTGATTGGGGTTTTACGGCTCTACCCACACCAATCGGATGATACGGGCTCCAGAACAGAAGGCCCGGGACCGGGGTTTCCCCCTACTCTTATCGATAAATCCCAAGGGTTCTTAATCCTGCATACCACCATAGACAGTAGTACACAACGCCCGGCTTGGTTACGCAGTTGGGCAGCACTGCAGAGTCACTGAAGAATCACAATTGTAATTCACAATCATAACGCCCATGGCCTGATCGGGTCTCGAACCCGGGACCTCGACCCCCACGGTCGGCATAGGATTGCAGCCAGCCGGTTTAACCCACTGAGCTATTCGGTCTAGGAATACGGCATTATTTGGGGCGTTATCATTAGTATAATAATCAACAGCATCTTCAATAGTGAGTAAATCAGTTGAAAAATCATCCTGCAATTTTGATGCCGGATATTACATACTGATAGCCCATCGAGTGAAGCATCGACAATTAAATAAGTTGAACTATATGAAAGAATGCCTCATTGTACATGTTATTCCATGTTTGTTTTCTCCATAGATGAAGACCGAAATGCGATGGATTCCCCTCGCTGGATGTGCTGGGTTGGCCCTGGCATCTGGATTATTATCCATGCTCTTGCCTGATACTTTCAACAAACCTCTTCCACAAACTCTACAAGATGTTCATGATCTCTATCCGCCTCCTAAAATAACAAGTGCTACAACTAGGATGGACAAGAAGTCTGCTAACTGACTTCGATTTGAAAATGCTATGTATTGGTTGCGTTTGATAAGAGGACAGTAATTGTTACTTGTGTGATATCGTTTACCGTAAACGTGAGAAAATTTCTTGTCCGTTCACTGAACATGTGTGTTTTGTTTGGTTTTATTTTTTTTTGTTTTTTTTTGGTTTCTCTTTTTTTTATCATTTACCAGCAATGTGTGGCCTCTGATGGTTATGTACCTGTATGTGGCTGATGTGAATAATGCCATCCAATGGTGGTAAAACCTAAATAATCATAAAATCATTGAATTCAGTATTTCAAGAGTACACGACAGGAAATATTTAATTAGTTTCACATTGCTTGGTCGTCATAAATATGTTCGTATAGTAAAGTAATGGTTAAACATATTGTCTGACCATTTAATAGGACACATACAATCCGTAGATATTGGCATAAATCTGTTGTAGAAGAATACTCAGGTAAACCCTGTCGTCAACACACATGGGTCAACACACACGTAATCGAAGCTGAGAACTTCGCGTTCAAAGGTTGGCAAAGAGAAAGCAACAGATGCAACACTCAAGACAATAGACTTAATTTTACAAACAAGGTACGTGCTGGTCACAGACTGCACGACAATTTTTTTTTTGTGGAAATATATTATTCTCATTAATTCGCCATCAAAACATGAAAAAGGAAAACACTTTGAACCAATCTGACCTCTCAAGGTTTGTCTCTCTGGAGAGAGACCTCTCGCGGGTTAGATTAACTGATAATATAGCATAATAGTGCTGCTGCAATTCGTGTCAATTCATTTGCAACCATTCGTATTATCCTGTCAGTGTAATCAGATTCAGAACTACACCATTTGTGGGCATATCCACTGATATATAGAGTCAGCAATATCAAATCTATCACTACTGTCGACATGAAATCCTGTTGATTTGCGTTGCCTTCAGAGCTGCGAGTCAGCATGTACAATTGCTTCATTTAAAGATAATTGTCATCATGATATTAGTCACAAAACGAAATTTTGCTCTCACTCTATTATTTCTTGGATTGTGCTATTATTTTCTGTGACAGTCTACGCAGGACAATGACAAACCCTACCATTGACGAAATTATCGAGAATTCCATGAAATATCAAATTCAAAAGTAATTCAAAAGTGCATAAATTGTTACAATAAGAAAATAAGAATTTAGCACGTTGCTTTATAGATCTGCATCTTTTTGAGAGATCAAAACTATTGTCTCACTATGCTTAATATACAATTAATTACCATATTTTATGATTTTACAGAGCTGTGTTCTGATGAAATGGACAGATTGAGAATTGAAGAAGACATCTTATATCGAAGAGAAGATTACGATGCCTCCATGAAGGAGTAAGAAACACGTTGTAGTTTGATTTGAAGAGAACGAATGTCATCCATTTTCTAGAAGAAGCGGAAGACATAAGAGCAAAGCAGATACCAACATGCGATGCATATGGACCAACAAGCTTATTACTTACAGCATTTCTCGTGATCTCTTCAGTGGGTGACCTCTCACCTTTCACTTTTCCCTTTCATGGTCACTCCTCTGCTTTGATCACTTATCTGGGCAGCAGTGACGTCAACAAAACTAAGACCGCATAGCAGAATGAGAGAAGTACACATGAAATTCCAGCAACGTAGCTCCCAACGCAGGTGCATCAACATCGCCACTGGTGGTGGATGTTCATCTTATGTTAGCATGGTTGGTGGGTCTCAGAGAGTTTCATTGGATCGTGGCGGCCGATACGTAAGTCTCGTGACCATCTGAAGTGACCTTTGAGTGTTCTTTTAGCATGCCACAATTGTCCATGAGTTGGGCCATGCTATTGGCTTCCTGCACGAGCAAACAAGACCTGCCCGTGACAGTTATGTCAGCATCTGTTACATATCAAATTACATATTATTGCATCGTAATTAATTGGGCTTCAACTGTTTCTGCCTGAATAACCCAGCTTTAGATAGAGAAAGCAGAAAAAAGTTCCCGTTACTTGAGAGTAAATCAGACTTTTTGTGAGATGCATATTCTAGACATATACCGTATAGGTTTCATGCTTGGATCTCCGTGATTTGTTTTAAAATGACTTTATATATATAATATAACGATCACCCCCCACCCTGCAGTCTCATGTTTCAGTCCTGAGATGCCTTTCATATAAAATATCTACAAATGAGTTAATCCAATTATGGAGTGGTTTTAAATTATACCAAAATCTGCTCTATGATTAATTGCGGACGAAGAATTTGTTCTTCAAGAAAAAATAGTTGATATCGCTTGTCAAGAAGATATCCATATATCTGTAAAACGACAGAGAATGCAAAACTGAGGTCGGTCGCTCTTATTCAAGTAGTGGTGTTCACCTCTGGTACATTTCACCTTTACGAATCCGAAGTAGCAATTCTCTTAATGATTTTAGAAATTTGTTGTCAGATTTTAATGTTGAGAATCTTGTTGTTTTTAACACAGTTAATGCATGAACTTGGACTTTATTATGTCGATGTCTGGATTTTTAT
Source organism: Capitella teleta (assembly GCA_000328365.1). Lineage (NCBI taxonomy): Eukaryota > Metazoa > Annelida > Polychaeta > Capitellidae > Capitella > Capitella teleta. The sequence goes on along the minus strand of KB311865.1, from coordinate 71,854 downwards.
AACGTTTATCATTTGTAGCTATCAATGATTTCGTTCAAATCGATTATTTTTTTCCTTTTTCAATTTATTTTACCATTTTTATCATTACCCCCAGTGGGTAGTTTTACAGGCCTTGCCTATTTTGCCCTTCGGTTTCGTGTTACATGCAATTATATTTTATCTCAAACTCTTGTTCAATCACTTTCAATCATTTGTGATTGCATGCATTACACAATTGAAGCTCTGTTAAAAAAAAAAAAAAAAAAAAAAAAAAAAAAAACTTCCTCCGTGTTTCGATTCCCCCAAAAAATCATGGTTTAATTGTGTGAGGATGAAGTAGCAAAATTATATAGAGACTCGAAATTGAGAGTATATTGCAATTTTTATAATATATTGCGTTATTTTACACCACCGCCCATGCAATGATCAAGCAGAAAACAATTTAAACAGTATATATTCAGAATTGCATAACTCCACGCTTTGGGCATGTTTACCAGCAAGTTTAACCACCAGAGAAATGTTGATCCAATAAATTAATTAAAGCTAAATAACCACAAACACCAACAACGTGAACATAAACATGTTCTCACCTCACAGTCTATAAAATTGCTCCATTCATAACAAATATGTAATCATAACTCCATTGCGAATGCGCAGGGTTCTCGTAAGTGAGTGTCTTGGACAGCGTGTACCCTTTGTTTTCCATGAACTGTTTCAGCTCATGTTTATCTGTATGCAGATATTCAACACTGAGCACTGAGATGTCCAGTTTATCAAAAGGAATTGTTTTCAGGACAGCCAACTCCTGACCCTCGACGTCCAGGGAGAAATAGTCAATTTTGGTTCTCTTTAGAGCGAGCATCATCGAGTAGAATGGGAAACACATTGTGTCCAGAGAATTCTTGCTGACCTTTGGACTTATGGCAGTATTTCCTCCTTTCATTTCTACAAATGAAACCTGGAATGAAACAGTGCACATGAGGTGAACTGGGGTGGCTATGTCATTCCATACCATTGCGGGGAAGTTGGTAGAGCTGATGCAAGCGTTGGCTGTGCGACAGTGCCTGTTCTTTCCTCTGAGCTGCAAGTAATATGAAGGATCCATTTCAATCAGGAAGCCAGTCCAATCGTACTTCTTTTCAAACCAGATTGTGTTGGAAGATCTTTCGCCATCCAATCCACCTGCCTCCACGAAGAAGCCTTTCTTCTGAAACACAAAATCATCATAATGGTCACCGAAGAAATCAGATAAAACTATTTTTGTTGGCCGTAGTCGAAATATTAAAAGGAATAAAATCATAATAATGCCTATAAATTTCACGTCAAGAGTGAGTGATGGGGTTTTACGGCTCCACCCAACCCATTCGGGTGATACGGGCGCCAGAACAGAAGGCCGGGACCGGTTTCTCCCTACTCTTATCGATAAATCCCAAGGGTTCTTTATCCTCCATACCACCATAGACAGTAGTACACAGCGCCCGGCCTTGTTACGCAGTTGGTCAAAGGCATAGCCGAGCGCACCTTGGCATCAACAATGGTCTCATTTTTCTACGGTGCTTCTTGAAACCTCAGATCGCCCATCATACCCCACAATACTCCAGACTCTTTGCCATGCATCCCAACTTAGACAGGCAGAAACAGAAATCCACAAACTCTTCAAACCCCTCTCCAAGTTCTGGCATTTCTTCTGCTTTCATCTTCAGTGATTCTGTAGTGCTGGCCAACTGCGTAACAAGGCTGGGCGTTATGAACTACTGTCTATAGTAGAATGCAGGATAAAAAACCTTGGGATTGATCGATAAAAGGAGGGGAAAACCCAGATCCCGGGCCTTCTGTTCTGGCACCCGTATCACCCAAACGAGTTGGGTGGAGCCGTAAAACCAGAGAGAAAAAAAAAAACATTAATGCTAAGTGCGTGCGTTTATAAACGTCATATCATTATTTAGAATGTGAATATTTTTTCAATATAATAATTATAACACTATGTAAAGTACACCAGAGATTGAGGTAACTTGCCTTCGAACAATCCCCCACACATTGGCAAATAGATTGACAAAAATACTCAATTACAACCAGCAAATATGAAAACAGAATCGGTGCTGCTTGATAATTAGTGAACAAAGACTACTCATAGATGGTCTGTGCCGATTGACGTTGCTAGGCCCATCCTCCATCTCAGGTCTGCCCCCCTTGGCCAATTTACATCCTATTCTCTGTATATATTTAATGTGTTTCTTGTTGGAGACAATTAACTGACGCATGACCGTGTAATCAGGATCATGTCAATTACACACCATAATTTATACGATGAGATGTTCTTCATGAATTAATTATATTTTTTTTTTTTTTGCATGTTCAATACTGTTAACATGCAATTAATTAATCATTCATGGAAGCATGCTTACTTTCTAAGACCTCAGGCTCACTATTACCTGTGGTCAGAACTTGAATTAATTCATGAATAACACAATTAGCTCTGTATTGAGTGACGATAAAATAGGGGGGGGGGATTACATAACCATCTTAAAAACAAATACATTTAAGAATGTTGCCAGGATTGTTTCAGAGGTTCGACAGCATTTAATTTAGAAGATCACGTGAATGCTCTGTGCCGGACTATGTTATTCCACGTCAATCGCATTTGGAGAATTCGCGAGTACCTCACAACATCTGCAACTCGCGTGTTTGTTGCTTCAGTTCTGCTGCTCCTTCTCTTTGGAATGAACTACCCCAAAGTATTCGCCTCTCATCACACCTACTTGAATATAAATCAAAACTTAAGACACACTTTTCCGAAAAGCTTTTAGTGACATATCTTAAAACCGTAACTGAACGCTTGTGATTTAACGCGAAAGCTGCTCTTGATTATGAGAACGTTGGGCACACTAGGGACCGTGCATTGTCACTTGCACAGTGGATCAACGCGCTGAAATCATAAGAGAAATAGCTTTCAAACTAAGCTAACTGGTGTAAAGGTATTCTTATCGCAGAATGTCAGAAATACAACCAATCAATGATACATAAATCCACTGAAAAAAAGTATGTGTATTTCTCAGGCTCATAATTTAAACGAATGCTCCCTTCTGAGAATCGAGGAAATGAGAATGAACTTCTGCTAGAGCGCGTTTATGAATTCGTTTGATCGGATTCAATTCCTTAAGTTGAGCATTTTATGAGCAAATGAGTCACTAAACTTCAATTCACTAGATGTGTGAGTATCGCGGTGATATTGTTACATTCAACAGTAATTTGCGGAAATTGTGAATCTCAATTCGGTTAATCTGCATATCGACACAGCTCTAACCTGACTGAGGTAAATGCACGTAGTTCGAGACAAAATGAAACAGCTAACTACTGAGTAATTAAGACTCACAGAAGATCAAAATTTCAATGGGAGATGGACATTGACATTGCACGTATCATCATCATTCATGTGCATTTTGTGTGCCCTTTGCACGTTCATCAGATCAGCAATCGCGCACACAAAGATTTTTTGTCCTTAAAATATATATATATATAATAATAATATAAACACATGCAGCGACACAGCAACAATTCAATGATTATTATACGGCATGAACACAACTGCATAAGTGCTGTTCATATCAGAATGACATGCGACCGACGACGAAGCTATAGTACATATAATGCCACAAGCATACGATGAAAATGTGCACAAACAAAACTTAGAAAAAGAAAATTATTTGTAATGTTCTACCTTCTTTTTGAATATCTTCTCGACTTCAACAGCCTGTGGTGTTTGATACAAATTGTAACTCATCTTCGGGAGAAATGGGCGCCGATCTTCGATGATCGCGTCCCGAATAAATTGAACTACTTCCGGGTCATCCTGCTCCCTTTCGGATCTTGTTAGTGCTGCAAATCTTTTTGCAATCCCTGGATTCATTGGCAACATATCCCGGGGGGTGCGGCGCCCCTGGGGAAGGGGGTTTTCAGCAATCTTTGACTTCTCAAGCAGCGCAACCTTTAGTAAGTCAGCAGCCCTCGCGTAATAAACGGCACTTACGAAAACCGAAAATAAGATGCTAACTCCGAACAGTTTTGAACAAGTCCGTGTGAACTGTGCCATGCTTTTAGCTGTACGGTTTAAACACTTTTTTTAGTTGGTAGAGATATGTCTCGTTTTATTTTATCCCAGCTTTTATATGCCGATCAATCAGTGAGTCACGTGTTTCCCGTTGCGCACGCTTCTCGCTGTGAATACGTTGTTAAAGCGAGATCTCGTCAAACATCAAATGTTGTTCGAGATCTGGCTGTTCTGTGGAATGCGTACACCAGTGCGACCTGGTTACATAATAATATTTGAAACTGATGAGTTATTTTTTTTTTTTTTTTTTTTTTTCGGTTTGCTCAGATCGACGTCAATGCATGCAGTGAATAATACTATGGGTTTACTTGCCTATTCGTCATGAATGCATATGATTTCAGAGTTCAGTACGTAAGCTCAGCCAAGTGAAAACGGAATCTGGATTGTAATCGTCACTGAAGAATAACTCTAGGGCCGAATTTCATATGTTATAACAGTTATGCAATCCCTGAATGCGTGGGTGAAATATTACTAGTTACTACAAGAATAATTTTGCTGGTTCAAATGACTCAAGGATTTAGTGTTCAGCCACCATGCTGTGTAGATATGTATGTCTCATCCTTTGCCTTTTGCAAAGTGGCTTAATTAATTTAATTATCAGCATATGCCTCATATGTACAGGGTGATTCAAAAGTAATAGAAATGGGTTACAAAAATACTATTTTCTCTCAAACCACACCACGTACAACAAAATATTTATCTTTAGTTGTAGCAATAAATAAAGAAATTACACGTTATAATTATTACCTACATTTCTATCACACACACACACACATCACAACACAAAACATCTGCAATTATCAGTAGCCTTGCAGCAATTGATTATTATTCATGAATCGTTGCTTCCATCATTCCCTCACGGACACATTTGGAATCGGAAGTTGATTCCAACTCACGCTCCGCGATGTAAGATGGCGTGGTTTAGTTAACGCTCGAGTTAACATTTTTTATAATTCTTTTGAGGACTTCCTCTAAGGACCGATCAAAGCATTGGCGGCGTCGACAAGTCTGTGTTTTTCTTTTGTAATTTTCATTTGTTAGCTCTCTTAGCTCGCCTATAATAATCTCAATTCATCTCTCATCTCAAATCAAACAGATGTGTGGTTTGTTTGAGATGATCTGGTTGTGTCTAACCAAACATCTTACAAATCAACACAACATGTTTTCTTTTGGTATATATGTTATTGCACTAAGTTTTAACAAGCCTATAAGCTGTGAATGCAGGTCACCGTCATCATGGCAAGTTCAGCATCATGGTGTTTTTTAGAAGACACCAACTTCCTTCATTAGACGAAGAATCCTCAACCACTCTTCGGCTTCCTCTTTTTCGTAATCAGCCTTTCTATCGTCATCAACAATAGCCTTCAACTGGTTATACTCTTGTTGCCTGTGACATCAATGACTTCATCAATACAAGTCGCTGGACCAATGAACCTGAACTCACAGCTTCATTCCGGAGAGAGTGCGACCGTAGTTCAGGGCGTGGGTGTACACTTCATAGTTGCTCTGCATCAGAACGTCCTTCAGCTCACCAATGCTGCTGGATGCTATATGAGGTATGAATACAAACAGATTGATGGTCAAAGAACGCTTGCGTGGAAATTCAGTGCACACTATAACGTCTGTCAATGCGTTTTGAATAACTTACTGAGAACAGCAAACAAGAAGTCGGTCATGGTGTCCGTGTGCTGGTATCTCACTCCGGTGACCATGCGAAGGATGTCTCCGGCCGCCTCCAGCTCTGGTTCAGTTGCAAGACGAATGCACAACGCGTGCAATTCAGCACGGACATCCTCATTAGACCTTTTCCTGTATGTGTCATGTCCGTTTCCAGAGGATCCTGCTTCACTCATCAGTTCTGAATAAATCAGCGATGGGGAGGGAAAGGTCAGAAATGCGATCGCATGAGTTAGCCTTGTGTCAAGATATGAATAGGTCCAATACCAAACAAACAAAGCAACGCTTCGTGTGATGTATCCGCACCACGTCAAACACTTAAGTACTTTACCTTCCAATAGCAAGAAAGCTAAGCTATAGCTTACCCCTTAATTTAGCCACACCCTCATTATCGAGATTCGTGAAGCCAGTCCTTTCAGCAATACGCACCAGGGCAAGAAGAAACTCCGCCGGTGCCTCACCTGAAACGAGTCACAAGGATCCATCAAAAGAGAGTGTGTTGCATACCTTGAGCGGCCATTTCTTCCCACTCTTGCACCAAATCGCGAACAACGATCAATCCGTAGTCGTACGCTCTGCGAGTCAAAGCCTCCAAAATACCTGCATTGTTCATGTACTGGATTGCTTCTCTTGTTGGTCGACCTGTGCATGATGTAATAAGATGCATTGCAAGACACAGTTGCAAGACGTCCGTGCTATTAAAATTAGATTGACATGAACTGACCAGCAACGGAGCAGATGAACTGGTTTAGTTGTTCTGTGTTGTGAATATCGATAGAAGTCATCCACAAAACGGCGGTTGAAGGGCATCTCTTCTAGCAGGCCCGGATCGTCAAATTTTCTGAGGATTTCTCTTGCCAGTCTCTTGCATGCTGACTCTTGCTCTCGTTTGAAGGCTTGGTGGTTAAACAGCCCTGTGAATATAACAGCGAATAATGACAGAATAAAGTTCTGAGAATTATGTCATATACATGTACGTATGTTAACAATGTTATACTTGATTGATTTGGCCTGAGAGTACTTGGAAATCTAGCCAGGGCAAAACCTGCCATTATATCACTGAAAGTAAGCATAGAATGCTACGACGGTAAATTGACCCAGATGGTTATGCAGTGGCTAGTTTGGAAGAAGTTTCCTAATTCGTTTAACTCACCAGCCGTTGCCAGCGCCAGAGAAGCCAGGAAAACAAACGCTGTTGCGGCCACCATGGTTGCAAGACGGAGGATGTTCTGCCGATGATGAGCAATCCAATATTTATATGCTGTATAACACGGATATCTTTGGGCATTCTTGTAATTATGACAATTTGATACTCATTTTATACAGCTTATGCTGTCTAATGGACCTGAAAACTTATGCACTAATGTGCGATTCCTGAGAAACATTTAGATAATGTCAACAGTTTTTAGTGGATACTACGACACAATGTAATTTGTGCGACTTTCTATTGAGGTGAATTGCCCAGTGATAGCATAATTATGATAGCTGTTTACAATCTTTGTCTATTTCCCATGATTAGAGTTGCTGTAGTTTTCCATCTCATTGATATCGTACGGTGGTGTAGCATTGGGACATAACACCGCACGATATTCAGAACCCTGTGTCTGGCCAAGGGCGCATCTGTTCTGC
>KB311865.1:32364-64411 GCA_000328365.1 Capitella teleta | reverse complement strand
TGCCAGGGGACATGAATCCCTCCAGAGTTGACTAAGGAATACATTGGCTTCTGTCAAGGCAATGGCTGAGCAGATATTATTTACTCTCAAAAACATCATTGAAACCGCATGGCGTATTTAACCGCCATTCATACTGGAAGAACTGTTCTGATCCCCTATTTTCTTAAACTCATGCAGCCAGGGAGTAAAAGTCAAAAAGAATCATAAAACAAACAATTAAAATATTTATACTTCACAAGCAAAATATTGATTAGAATTGTCATGACCCAAATTATGCCGTTTGTGAGCGTGTCCTCGAGAAAACATTCGTCCGTAATTTCCGAAGTGAGCGGTAAACAAAGTAAAGACCGTCATTGTGCAGCTCGCAAGCTCCAGCAACTCTAATTAAATATTGACCTAATTACCTAGTTCTTGGCTTGACCAATATAAACCGTCATATAATTATTTGAAGATGTGCATTGGGCCAGGTGAGTGAGACAATGATACGATCAGCTGATAACTGCTATCAACAAACCCGTTTACTTTCAATTAGTTTTGCTTTGTTACTTCTCTCTGTGTGCTTAGACCTCATCTTTACCATTTTTAAAAGTTGTCCTTTGATAATAGTACTCCATTGCAGAGGCAATTATCGGTATTGGAGATTTATTTATTGAGTATATTAAGTATATAGACTTCCAAAATATGGCCTGAACATTGTGTACGTATTGTAAAGACCAACTCGGGAGTAATTTGAAAGACAAAAAATCACCGTATAATTTTGACTACAACCACAAGGCTCAGCTCATTAACATAACAAGCAACGTAGGAAGGGACAGTGAACCACGGCTGCTATATAAGGGCGACACCCTTGCGGGGCATTTACTCGCATCAGCATGTCAACTGATGCTGTGACTTGGTCACCGCATGAAACGCTGGCCCCGGACCCTGAGAGCCAACGGCTTGACTTCTTTTACTTTTACTTGGCTGTGGCTCTTCTCGGGGTGGTCGGAATGGTCGGTAACAGCATTGTCCTCTGGCTGCTCACATCAAGCAAAGAGCTTCGCAAACGTCTGACCACGACCTTGCTGATCAACCAGTCCGCTATCGATCTGGTCAGTTCCGTCGCGCTATCAGCGACGTACGTTTACGCTATGTACCCTCCTGCAACTTACACGACAAGGTTGGACAGCGTCGGCTGCATGCTGTTTGACGCCAAACTTCTCGTTTTCTGCACTTTGAATACATCGACATTCTGCCTGGTTCTGATAACTCTTGAACGATTCCTGATGATCGTGTACCCGGTGCAACACCGCGTGTGGATGGCGAAATGGAAATTGGCAGCCATGGCAACAGCTGCTTGGATCTGGGGTTTCTTTGGTAACGCTGCCATCACCATTCCGTTTGTATGGACCGAAGACGGGGTCTGTCATCTCTTCATTTGGCCTGACAAGCTTCTGCAAGGTTTGTTCGCCGTCATGTACTACGCGTGCGTGTTCTTGATCCCAGGAATCTTCTTCGTATACGCTTACATCCGCATGCACTGGATCATTCGCAAGCGTAGACATAGTGTTCACCCTAACATGAATGTCAACGAGAACAGGCTCAGTGCCTCTCAGATTCACCTGACCAAGATATGTCTTATGGTTACCATGGCTTTCATCATCTGCTGGATGCCCAACCAAACCTACTTCATGCTATTTCAAATTGGACATGATCTGGAATACGGGGGCATGTTTTGGCTGGTCACCCAATACCTCTGCTTCATCAACTCTTGCATCAATCCTTTCATTTATGCCTTCAAACATGTTGGCATTAGAGCTGCTTTCAAGGGAAAGTTTGCAACTGGAAATAAAACAGAAGTTCAAGTCATTAAAACTGCTACTCGAAATACTGCATTATGAAGCATATTGTGCGACGATAAAGTGGTGGTTATCCCAGTTATAGAAGTTTATCAGGAGTATTTTATATGTATTCTATACGTGTAGTACATCATATTATGCATGTACACTTATTCTGTTTTTTGTACACGCGTGCATTTGTTGTATCGGTATATTAGTTAGCACATAATTAAATTAATTTCAATTTCGTGAATACATTTTCATGTTAATGGATGTGGTCAATGTTTTGAATTTCTGCATAAAACAAGCTGTGACAATAAAATATTTGAATCTCAGTGGTATCTTCTAAGACCAATCAAATCACATCAAACCGAACATGCGTGTTCAGACTCAATAAATTATGAATACAGGTCAAGAGCAAAGAGGAAACCAGCTTACTTTAATCGTACAATTTGTCATCGAAAAACAACTAACCAAGAACATTATTATGGTGGATCATATTGCTAATAAAATTAATGACAGGCGATAATTCCAAAGACGCCAAAATCTAGATGTTCATCGACACCGCACTCAATGTCGAACTAAATGCTACATAGAAATTTGATTGTAGAAGCCACTTTGTACTAACACCAGAGACGTAAGCCTTCTTGGGTGAAACCTAAATATGGCCAGTGCTCCGGATCAAGAAGACTGAGTGTTATGATTCTTGTTTCAGGAGGAGCACAAATCTATATTGATTTATTATTTCACGTACCTTTAACTAAGTTTTTTTAGATTCATTGATTAACACGACATCTACTGTTTATGTTTAATGAAGCGAGAAAACGAAGAAATGTTGACTGTCTGCATAGAGTCCTGAGTTCGATTCTCGGTGGGGCAACATGCCGGGTTTGGGTTTCCCGACCTGAAAACCCCCATGTCTACCACATTGTATTGACACATTGACACATTGACACATTGACACATTGCATCGGGTCAAATCGTGGTGCCTGGTGGGAAGATGGATGGTATTGTCATCACCGAAGTGCATGTTGCTTCGTTGTTAATGTACCGCTTGTGGTCATAGCTCGCTGAGGGCATACGTGTTACCTTTGGGGGTCCTATAACCAGGGAAATTGTGTTTCTCATCAAAATCATTTTTAATCAGTTATCAATCATCATATTTACGGAATTGTGTGCTACGCCCTTGGTTATCTATAGCCTTGTCGTCTGGCGTATTATTAACCGATCTTGGCGTCGAAACCCGTGGCTAAAAATCCTGCTTTGAAAGCATTCATTATGAATATGCACCACTATTCAGGAATATATTTCCTCCCGTACTTTGTAGTAAAATCAGCAAATTCACGCCGACATTCTAATACATTTTAAGTGCAACTGCACTCCATCCATGTACCACATTATCATAATCAAGGAGTATTGGAGTTTGTGTATTTTATTATTTAACTAAGTGGTAAAATATATTGGGATTAGTTTGTGTGAATTTGAGGCTGATGCCAGCTTTCTTAATTGCCAAAGTATCTATTGTTCGACACCATACTCGATGTTGTGTGAAAATTGAGTGCGCCCCGGGTAGCTAATGAGTTAATTAATTATAAAAGGGATTACGCAACGGCACAATGTACCTGCGTCAGGGAACGAGGCTCTAAATAAGTACTCGACACTCCCAGCTAGCTGGGTAAATAGCTTCGCTAAGGGACGGTCAAAGGCTCCCGGCCGAGAGATTATAGCTGAGGCTTTGCATTTTCACTTGATTTATGGTCATTTTGAAACTAGAACCGAGTGTCGTGTCTCGCTATATCGGAGCACTCGCCATTTGCGTCAATGGAGTCAGGTCGCATAACATCAGAGGGTTTAGCCTTGTATACATCTAGCAGTAATTACATTCCATGGTATTCCTAATCATAGCTATGGAGATTAACTTGTATTATAAACAATCAGGATCAACCTCATCCACAGTTGATACAGCTTAACTGCTTTGAAGTGTTCCATTAACGAGTTAGTATTAGGCCTATATAGAATGATGCAATCTAAGTTAAATTAAGCATACCAATATTAGCAATAATCGTAAGTGAAATCCCTAACTGACGTACACTGTCATGACCCTGGAGCCTATTAAATGAGAACTCATACCATTCTTTGGTTTGCCATTATGTCTCTTACGGCTTCAATACCAAGTGAAACTATCGGAGCAGAGTCAGCAATTATTCGCACGGGAGCTCATTCTGTAATAACGCTCATTGAACCAGAACGCGCGCCACGGACCGCGCCAATGCCCAGGGCAGTTGGTGTTTGCAGGCCACTCATTCGACGCCTTTGATTTCATTCCGTGGCACATCCCGAACATAAACGAACCGTTTCCACCCTGTAGTCAAAGGCCAACGAAATTCTCTGAGTATTAGATACACTAGCATTTTCAGGGAGAGGTAGTATAAGTAAGAGGGCTTACACCGCATACAAAGAACCTCAGTACTCAGCAACTCCCAGAGCCTTCACCTACACAGATACCAGTATTATCACATTTTTTATAGAAGTATGTACTCCGATGAATAAATCTGGAATCTGGAATCTGGAGGTGGAAATCATGAGATGGAGTAGGAGATAAGATAACAGAAACCTTCAACCATGAAAATCGGATTGCATGGTCGTGTGATGAGTGCAGACACGGTGAGGCGTCTGCTTCCCGGTGCTTAGCTCACTGCTGTCCGCCCATTCTGAGTTCCAATTCTGACCCCTGCACTCTGCCAGAGACGCCTCAGATGAACCCAATCAAAAACATCGTAATTTCCGGCGCCAGAAGCACTCGAGATGCAATTTAAATATACTTTCAGATTCTGCTATTATTCTAGAGAATGCCTCTTTAAATTTGGTTGAAATCGGTTGGGAATGAAATGAACAAGCAGGCTATTACGATATTGGATACAGATTACAAAATGAAATCTCTATACAAGACTGAAATTGACACGCATGTCGATTTCGAAGCCGCCATATTATCTTTGCTATTTAAACACAGAATTTCTCGCGAGGTAAAACGGCCATCTTGAGAGCCTTGCTATTTTTGTGGAAAATGCGGTTGAAAAGTTCTTGGTTGAGTCTACTGGAAGTGGAGGATGTGTTCGTTGCTGCCTCATACAAATGAATTGTTCGTTGGTTTGGCTTCATAAAGATGACGCCAAGTATTCAACACGGGATTCCCTCCTGGCTTGAACGGGTGACTGTCTGGAATAGCCAAGTCACAATTTTCTCCATATTCGATAGACGGTAGTGAATTACCCCTAAAGGTTGAGGTCTGTAAGGAGATCCTTTAATCACTTTTTCAGCGCCATCTCTGGGATCTCCAATTTTATTTCACTTTTTTTTTTCAGTAAAATCTAGCGACCGGAAGTTGCCCACGGCTTTGTTGGTGATACTAAAATTATTATGGTGATAAACTGGCATGTTGTATTGCTGTGTAAGGTTCAATTTCATTTCATTGTTGACGATGTAGAGTATGTTGCAAATGTCACAAGGAGCAATAGACATGATGTGGAGATTCACAGCCAATCCAACATATCCTCCATTCGCGAGGCCAGTCAGAAATACAACTTTGACTTTGGATGCCTGGTGCTCCAACGCCCAGCTGAGGTCACTAATATGACTTGGAAACTCTTGCAAGATTCTCATTTGTTCTGGAGAGTGTCAATGTCGCCGTAAAATGAGGCAAATTGCCACGTTCAAGCCGACCACCAATCCGACGAGAAAGCCACCATTTGAGGTCATTTGTCATATAAAGAGAGAAAGCTCATTAGTGAATACAAATTGGAAAGAACAAAACTAGTACAGTCACTCAAAGTTGCATCCTGTTAAATCCGCCTGTATCGTGAGGAATCAAGATGATTATCGGTTTCATCTTGTAGAACTATTGCAATATTTGATGATGAAGAAAATGAACAATGAAAATTTAAATGAAAATAACAGAAAATAAGAAAACATTCTAATTATATTTAACCATGTAGAAGTATTATCCTGGTAATGTATACTAGGAACTGTTAAAGGGTAAAAGGATCGCATTCAGATAGGATTGCTTTTTTCCTAACATGTCATTATTCGGTGCAAAGCAATTTGGCTGAGATAATTATTTATGGATATATAAATTGAAAACTTGGTGCTAATGAGGTCATGAGGTCATGAGGTCAGGGTTAAATTTTCTGACTGGGTAATAGGGTGAGTTTTTCTCACAAATATACTTGTCCCGCGCGGTTTTCTCATCCAGAATATATCTTTCATGACTTTAGGTCAAGTTCAAATGTAATTGTTCCGTGAGGTGAAGCATGAATTCCACAAGTCTCTTTAGTCTAAGCCTCACAATTAAGACTGGCAAATCACGCCATAATGCTTTCTACCTCACTAAAATTGAAAGTGAGGAAAAAAACCGATTCGAACAAACAATAAAAAATGCTCATCTGGTAAGCAAGGTGTGCATGGCCCTTATTGTTCTTGAGAGTGGCGGGCGAAGAATGGTTAAGTTCTCATATATATTTACTGTATACACATTTTATTCGAGTTTCAAACGCTGTGAACTTTTGTTAAACTACAATGTAATTAAATTCCCGGACGTGGATATACAGTTGCCTGACAATGATGAGCTAACGACAAAATTAAATCCACTGACGTCTGTGACGTGGCGCACAAAGCCAGACACCAAAGTGGTAATTAAACTCTACCAAACTTCGCTTCTTTTAATAATAACCAATAATCCTCCAAAGATGGTGAGCCAGAGGATTCATGAAAGGTACGATAACCCTACAAGGTACACAAAGGTGGCACTGAATCAATGGCGCAATACCTTTATAAAAGACAACGATTTATATAATTATGACTTAACAATACTCCAACTGGACCCATCAAACTGACACAAACTCGTCTCCCGGGATTTGATTAAGCAGCCGCGAGGGCTTGGTTGCTTAATCGAACACAAAATTAATATTCATCCTAATATGGTACTACTTTTTGACACGCTTGAATGAGTCATGCTGTGGTGACAATGAGATCTTTCAGGGTGTGAGGTTCCATCGGCCATGACTGTGTCGTCGTGACATCTTTGCAAATCCGCAATACCATTATGCACATCATAACCAGAAAAAAATCAACATTATACCCAAACATAATACACGGCACAGTGCAGTTGAGCCCAAGATAATTGATGCCTCTACGAAATCAGATTTCATTTTATCACTTCCTGAGGGAGTGGGGGTATCATGTTTATGCGAGGATTTGAAATTGATAGGGAAATTATCATAATTATAATCATTCAAGGGATATACGTTGTGACGTCACAAAACACCTACGCATATGGAATTAACATGGGGAGAGAACGAATTTACTGATTACTCAAAAACTAAAAACCAAAACAAATAATTAAAATTTGCCGTGTTTAGAACAACTTCCGCATTTAATGTATATTATAAAATAAAAAAAAATTATGAAATGTCATAGACACTTTAACGCAAGCAATCTATTTTAGACCAATGTACAGTATTCTATGCAATCTTAGCGCAGTTTATACAATTTTGTATTATCGTTTGTTTGTGGTATTACAAAAGAACACTCATTTTTTATTTTGCTTGCACATGAACACGATGATGTGAGGAAGACATTATATCAATATCGATGTTGCAATATATATTTACTTCCAGGACATATATTTCTTACAAGGAAGTTTATTAGCAGGAAACTTGCTATAAAATAAAATATTAAAAAAATGTATTTATCATTTGATGCAAGGATGGCAGTCGTTGCTCTTCAATATTATGTTATTTTCATCAGATTCCTGATTATTTGTGAATTCCAAAGGCATGGATCTTTCATAGGTGAGTTAACTCGAAGCATGTAATGTTATACCCATTTGCTGCTAAAAGGTGCAGAAGGGTCTATTAGTGTGTCATTTTTCGAACATTTGATGCTTGGACAGGGTAAGCAGATGGCAAACTGCGACGCCTTCGTTTGTCATCATATATCTTATCATTCTTATCTTATCATATTCAGGTTTGCAACGGCGCATTCAGGCTTGCAACTTTGAGCAATTCCCATGTTCTAATGGAATGTGCATTTCGAATGACTGGCGCTGCGATGGAGATGACGATTGTTCTGATGGTGGTGATGAAGTTGAATGTGAGTATCTTTTGTTTGACTAAATGATGCGTACCTTCAATTACTATTTTTTTTTTTTTTTTTGGAGTTGCAATATGCAAATTAAGCGAATAAAATGTTAATTTATTATTTTCAGGTGACTCATCTGCTTCAGGTTCATATGAAGGTAAGAGGTTCACTTCAATTTTCAAAGCATGGTTTTTCTGCTTTGAAGCATTACACTTTGGGAATAATATGTATAAACAACTAGTACCAGAAATATATCGAAAGTAGGACTTAACTAAGTGCAGAAAGGTGGACATCAATAAACTATGTCGTTTTCACATCTCGATAAGAAAGCAAGCTGAATCTTACACAGTTTGCTGTGTACGTGAAGAAACCTTCCCGATATTATGGACTTAGATTTATAAATAAATACGACATAACTAATATTTAACTTGGCTCAGGATTTGGTGTGGTCAAAATGACCACGTGGTTGCCGTCACGTGTCAGGTAGTCGGTGATAATAAAATACTGTTTTCATCAATAGTGCTGTATCTTGTGAGATCTTTGCTTATACCAATCTTCTGAACCTTCGTTTCTCAAAAGATTCGAATGAATGCGGAGGAATCCGAGGAGTGGACTTCAACCAAGATTGCCACCATTGCATCAATGAAGATCCAGGGTACAGATGCAGGTGTGATGCTGGATACAGAGAAGACAATACCAATGCTGAAGGCAACTGTGTTGGTGAGCAATGCACAGCACGTTAAATATTATCAACACATGTTCATAGCATGATGTTTGGTGACAGTATCACCAAAGATCATAACATATAATCAGTTAACTGGCTAACTACAGACTCGTCTGTTATTCATGAATTGCTTCGTTCAAAATCAGATTATGATGAATGCAGTGGTGAGAGAGGCGTCGATTATGACAGAGATTGCCACACATACAACAACACAAAGGGCAGCTACTCGTGTAGCTGTGACCTCGGATATAAACTGAATTCAAATGGGACCTCATGCATTGGTCAATTAGCTTATTATTGAGAGCTTTAATTTCATGTCATGGTCAACCAGATGTGAACGAATGCGACGGAAAGAGGGGAGTGGACTACAACCAAGACTGCCATCGCTGCATCAATGCAGTGCCAGGGTACACATGCGAATGTGATGAGGGATTTGTTGAAAACAACGCACATGTTGAAGGAAGCTGTGTCGGTGAGTACGCGGTATTATATCACGTTATGAGGGCTCCTGCGTTTCACCTGACGAGCGGAACGAGTGTATCATTATTTATCTATTATTTATTGTATTATCTCCATAATGCAATTCTTATGTGGTGAGTGCATAATGTACCACGAGATACAGTTGATCAGACTGATAATGTTATTGTAAAACCAAAACAGTTTAAATGCGCACGCATTATGAGAATGATAATCATGATGAGACCAGACGATTGACATAATTGAAACTTGATATGAAAGGATCTTCGTGCGATCAATATCGCTGAGGAAATTCTTTGAATATTTCTTGACAACAAACTGCCCTCTTGTTCAACAGATGTATGATCATACATCGCGTGCAATGTAATTCATTTCGGATTATCAAGTGACATTAATGTTATGGGGATTTCAGATATCGATGAGTGCCTTGGGGAAAGAGGCGTCGATTACGACAGAGATTGTCATAAATGCATCAACACCAATGGCAGCCACACGTGTGGCTGTGATAGCGGATATGAACTTCACCTGAATGGGACATCGTGTGTTGGTCAGTTTAAATTGCTCACTGGTGTCGCATTGCCGAATATGAACTTAAGCAATTCCACTTACAGATCTGGTTATGCAATCGTCTGACATCCCATATGTAATGATTATAGGAATAGCGCTTGCTCTTCTACTAATATGTGCTACTACAATCACTGTCGTGTCGGCCACCAAAAGGCGAATGTAAACATAAACGTAATTTGGGACAATCTAAAATCTAATGTATGTCTTTAATTCAAAGGAGACGAGAAATGTCAGCGAGCACAACCATGGTACCTGTTGCGCAAAATGTGGCAGACAATGAATATTCAAAACCACGAGGTTTGGTCGCATTGAGCAGTTTTAGTTTATCTGAAGTTTAACGAAATCGATTTCAGACATTCCTCGTGGCCAACATGATTTAATGCAATCGCATTCAAAGCAGATTCCGAAAGTTGAATATTTGGAGGAGAATGATTACGATGAGATTGGAGGTTTGATCCAGTTTGGGCGTGGCATTTCTGAGTCATTCAGTCCTTTATTTTCAAGATATTTCCATTTATCTCCCGCCTTCTTCAAGTGATGCCTCAAAGCAGACTCCTGATGCAATTTATGTTAGCACGCCAGAAGCACATCATATTACCATGGTTACCCCAAACAACCATACCAATCCTGTCGTGAGCTGAAATTAAAATTTTGCTGCATATACTTTAAGGGTTCTAACATCCAGGATTCCCAATCTGACAAAACAAAGCCAAAAGCAACCTTAAGCAAAACTACAAAGACGATGGCAAATAACTCTGATGGAAAGCTTGGGTTCGCACAAGTTGATGTGAGATATAATTGTGCAGACATGAAAATGTGTTATTGCTACTCAAATATCACTTGCAGGGTTTCCGTGGAAAATGGAGTTTCCTTGCCTTTCAATGCCCCAAAGGCAGCGATGCTGTTGAGAAATTCTGGAAATTAGTGAACGACAGAACAATTCAGAGTGTTGTCTTGCTTGAGGATGTCTCATCAAAGGTGTGAACATCACGCGACATAGCATATCAGAAGAAGAAAAAACTGAAATTAGTGCATGTGTAATGTGTATACATAATGTTGATCAGAAGAAATAAAACATTTGTAGGTTTTGCCCGCTGGTGGGTCCGTGGGTTCATTCAACGACATCAAAGTGATCTGCAAAGAGGAATGGCAAAAGAGAGGAATCAAGAAGTTCACCGTGACCCTCAGCGATGAACAGCTCTGTGGAGAAGCAGAATATGCCAACCAGGTGTGTACGCATAAATACTGAACAGCAAAAGAAACACAATGCAACATTCACCAAAGACGCCTCAGATGGGCTCTGTTGGAAACATCGTAATAGCCCGCCTGTTCATTTCATTCCCAACTGGTTGCAACCAAATTTAAAGATACATGCTCTGGAATAATAGCTGAATCTGAAAGTATATTTAAATTACATCTCGAGTGCTTCTGGCGCCGGCAATTACGATGTTTCTGATTGGGCCCATCTGAGGCGTCTCTGGCAGAGTGGAGGGGTCAGGATTAGAACTCAGAATGGGCGGACAGCAGTGAGCTCAGCACCAGGAAGCAGACACCTCACCGTGTCTGCATTCATCACGCGGCCCTGCAGTCCAATTTCCACGGTTGAAGATGCTGTGGATGAAAGGAATCGGTTCCGGATATCCAAAATACCGGTATCTTTGTCCTTGCGTTCATTGTTCCCTTAAGCTTCCCTTGTCCTAGCTCTTTCACTGACATTACCCGTTTCACGCGATTGCGAAGAAAACGGGATATCGTTCGGGTGTGGATGTCAAAATGACGAGAAGCCTGGTGGCGGTCCATTACTGAGCACGACATCCAAATTACCTCCCATAGCTGTGCCTTTGTTAGACATAGCATCATTCATGGATACAGATTACTCAATCACAAAATGAAATAGACACGTTTATTATTTGGGTAAATTTTTGGTGAAAAATCACAGTTTTTTGGTTGCTCTCTATACATGTCTAAAGTTAACACGCATTTCGATTTCGAAGCCAGCACAATTTGCCTCTGGATCCCGTTTAACTAATCTTAAAATTTTGAAATATTATTTCCCTGATTGATCAAGTTATGGGTATTTTTGTTGCGTTGCATTTTTTTTTTTTTTTTTTTTTTTGCTGTTCAGCATGTATATAAGTAGGAATGTCCTTGTGCTTCAATTGAATTGCATGTTTCAATATTCCGTCTCAATCCGTTTGTGAACCACGCTGTCTCTCAACTCTAGTTGTTCAGTGTTGCGCGTGTTCTCAATCACTAACAATCAATAAAAATATATCCGTATGAATCATCATACAAGAGAGCACAAGGAAAAAGCAAAACAACCAAATTAATCAAACTAAAACAACCAACATCTACATAAAAAGTTACACATTGAATCCTACAAAAAAAATATATATATACTTGACTTGCAGCTGAAAGGAATAAGTGTTCTGACAGTGGACCACGAACCCACCAATGAAGACATCATCAGTTTGAGACAGAACTTGATCTCTAGTGAAAGATCCCCGACGTGTGCCATAATGTGCAAGTAAGAATACGGTATTGCTCCAAAAGGAAGTTTCACTTGCGTCGATTGATCCCCAGAGATGGCCAACAATTCAGTGGGTTCTTCATCAGCGTCAATTGCATGTTGGACATGGTCGATGAAGGCAACAGGATTGACATTGTTCAGGGTTTGCAGCAATTCAAAACTGTTCGCCCGGATTTTGCACCCACAGATGTAAGGCAAATTATGCTTCCTTCGGTTGTTATGATAAACCTCTCTCAACAGGAGCAAATTCTGCAGTTGAGTCATCTGGCAAAAGACTACGGCAGCTATGGGAAGGAGCTCAAATAAGCTGATAAGACTGTTATCTCTAGATTGGAACAAGGATGTTAAAGTTATCATCCCCCGCAAAGCGAGGGATATTCCGGGCGCAAAAATATAAACGATTTTCGAAATCCCGCTTCACCTCTCGTTTGACGAGGTGTTTTTGGCGTCACGGTGACCTTGCCTTTGGCTCTTGAAGTTCCGAAGGATCTATTTTTGCATGCATATTATCATTTTTATATCTGAGATAAAAATATAAGATAAATAAGACTTTTATCTCTGGAATGGAACAACTATAGATTAATAGATTAATATATTATATATTAATATATTATATATTAATATTATATATTAATATATATTATAGCCTCATCTCAATAATCTAAAAACTTGTCTTTGCAAAAATATTATCCATTGCATATCCGAGATAAAAAAAATAAAATAAAAAATCACTATTTGAAATGCCAATTGAAATCTATATACGTCTTCTACTTTCAATGCATCAAAGACAAAAAAAAATTATCATATAACCTCGAACATTTATTTTCAAATTGTGTTGCATGAACATTTCCCCATCCATTTCCAGGATAAGATTAATAAATCGGTTTCTTATAAGCGCGTGGATATATTTTTTTAAACACATAGATTTGTACAACAATATATTCATTAATTTTCATTGATAGATCACGTTGTTACACATATTGCACATTGCAATGTGGTGATCCAATTGTCCTGGATCCTACATTAGTCTATATGGTGCAATCTTATATAAACCCAACTCCAGTAGAGGGCGCAGTATTGGGATGCTCAACGATCAAATTTACATGCACGGATTAATTCAGCAGAGGTACATATAGATTACAAACGAGGGCAGCTGCAAAGCTGCACAGGCTAAAGCAAACACAATATTCATCACTATTCAACCATGCAGGTACTGTATTGAATACCCATGCGTGCCTTATAGATTACACTATAATAGAGCTTTCATTCTCCTCCCCCTCCCTGCTTCAATCTCTCAATACATTGCTCCCTTTGAGCTTTATATAAAGGCTTTCCACACATTATCATAACTCGACTGTGCATAACTAGTTCTCATGGCTATGAAGATCTTTCTTATTAAAACGCACCCCTGGAATTCACTTCATTAAAATTCACATTTTGTAATGTATATGTACGTTATGACTCACACAAACCATACATCGGTATGTACATGTGTACATGTGTATTTTATACATAGATCACTTTGATTGACCACTGTACGTTTCTCGTCTAGAATGTTAACAAGAACAAAATATAAAAGATGAAAAAAATCAACTCTTCCTTGTTGTTTCCTATTTCCGTGTCATAAAGAATAACTAAAAACATGGCTTCCGATCAAATCAAAATATCGTGGGGTAAACAAAAGGTAATTTATTATTAACTTTCGTTGGGGGCTTTACTGTACCGCCAATAAAAATAAATATCCAGGAAAACGAAATTATGGATGAATTAGGTTCATATCAAGTCAATTTATTTTCTCTATAAAGCCAATAATTCGGGTATTTATACTGGGGTATTGACATTCGACATAGGCAATGAGAACATCCGGTTGGTCCACAAACACATGTTGAGGTATAATATTCAGTTATGCATCAAAACATACATTATTGAATTTTACCCAATATGGTTTTTCTCGGAAGAGTTGTATGGCCAAATCAAATCAACCAGTTGATATATTAGCATGTGGTTTCCAGCATATGTGTCCGTATTCACATGTCATGCTTGACAGGAAAATTAAAAGTCCACACCGAAAAACTTGCTCCCATGTCCTTTTCTAATGCATGCAGTCTTCTAATGAGTATCTTATCAATCTGAGATTTATTCAATGGCTGTTTCATTTTTTCGTGGTCTTCATGTTCAGGATCACATGTTCTTGTTAATCTATGAGTTTGGCCCACCTTCTTTGGGTGCTCTCGACCTCATGATGCTTGTATCCTGTAAGTTCTCGTTGTCCAATGTCTGGACTATTGTCTGGTGATAAATCACCCAATGATTTTTTGCGTATCAATTATCAAGTGGAGTAGTCTGGCCGACAAATATTTTATTGCGATATTATCTCAGAGATAATTATCAATTCCACAGATTATTGCTCATGGTCACAAATTTATACGAGAATTATTCTCCTTTGCATTTGAGTTGCATAAACATCTTCAGATAGAAACGTTTCACTTGTGGGATTTTCCAAGCATAGATGAATGGACTAACAAGATAGTTCACTGAAATGGACAAGACCCCTTGACAGATGCGCTCGAAATCAGCATACCTTCCATGTGGATACGGAGTTTTCGAGCTAATGACCAGTACTATGACCAAGCAGAAAGGACCTGCAGTCAGCACCATTGTTCCGACCATAATGGTAGTTGTTAAGATAGATCTCCATATTTGAAGAAACGAATTCCGTGGACCGTTGGCAGTCGATGATATTTGCACTGCCCAAACTTCTTGGATCTTCTTGCGGGCAATGATGAGGATTGGAATGTTGAAAATGAGAGCAAGTGTAATTGGTATGATATCAAGAGTGACTAGCAGAAAGATCCCAATCACCCTCATGTTCTCCTTCGTGAGTAGAGGAAAGCATAAATTGTGGCCTCCTATTCCAAATGCAAAGACCAGTGAATGAATAACAGGTGCCACCCAAATGAGCACAGTTGCAGTCCCGATGACCTTTGAACTCAGCAACTGGGTGTGACGTAGTGGATACACAATGGCAATCAATTGGTCTGCCATCAAACAGATCAAACTAGACGTGTTGACTTGGTAATTCCACATGTTCAAATGGATGAATAGCAAGCAAATGGAGTCATCGCCTTTTCCTGCATATAAAACCACCATCATAGCTAGTGCAGTGCCTCCGGAGGTGTTTGACACAAGGAGATTGGTGAGAAATACATTTCTTGATGCCTCTCTGGCTAATTTTTCTTTCAGGACAATGCCTAATGTGAGAGCGTTTAGAAGTATTATGCTTAAGCACACAATCATGTAGACCACAAACCATGATGTTGATGCAAGTATATGCCAGGGATAATAGTCACTGGGCACAATTGGAGCGGGTTCCATCTCGTCTGGTAACAGTGGACGTGAAACAGTGCGTTAATTTCGTTTGTTTATGCGCTTTATATGCCTAAATTGATTGGTTTCCATGGAGAAATCATGACCTTTCTGAGGAATAGTCAGAGGCTCGGCATTAGCGATTATTTGCAAGGCACAAACTTTATGACATTTCCTCTGGTTAGTAGCCGAATGGCATATTGATGCTTATTTTCATTCAGTATTTGTACAATAATTTGTACCAATCTATGGTGGAAACCCGGATGTATTCATTTGGATTTCAACAGAGCAAACAAACGGGGCACTTAATAGACCGTATCGGAAAAGCATTGTGCATGTGCCGACACGTTTGTTTTTAACTTATTATGGCAACAACGCCTGGATGTCACCGCTAAATATCGGTAAAATTACTTACTTCGTAAACAGACAATGCTTATTCTTTTTTTCTTTTTTTTTTTTTTCTTTTTTTCTTCTTTTTTTTTTTCTTTTTTTTTCTTAGTGTGCGAAATTTCATCGTTCGTTTGGAAGGCGGGGAGGGGGGGGGGGTCGCATTAACATGAAAATGCAAGTCCGCAGTTTTTGAAGCGATCGAACCAATAATGTCCACCATTGAGCAACACGCAATATCTACGGTGGCTCTGCTACTGGCAGCGGCCTACGATAGGTGCCCGCTCGATCAGCATTCATCACAGAAGTCGAGAACATGTGAAAAGCTCAATTGGTACACATGTGCGACACAGGTAGGCTGAGAGAGCAGACCGTGTAACACCAAGGGTGAATCTGCATGTACAGTGTACAAATAGTAAACTTTCGCTACGTTCGCAATAATAGTCAACGAAATTTGAAACGTCAAAATTACTCTGACTTAAATTACACATCATTTTCTCAGCACAAGGCTTGAAATGCCATATAATCATGATTGCGAAATATTCCAGCCTCGAAAATGTCGAAATTTAGTTCTTTAATTTGCACTGGACCAGAAAGAAACACCCAATAGTCAGAACAGTGAGTATAGCTTTAAATTTTTTATCAACTTACTACAAACAAGAAAATTTATGATGCGAAGTGATACGAGCAACATAACAATTGGAATGCTGATAATTAAGCGTTGAATAATTTTTCAGGTCTGGTTCACTTAAAGGGAGGGAGAACTGGTTAAAAATGGACTTTGAGTCGTTATTTGATGCACCAAAAATGATTCCTATGCCTGGCCCACACAAGGAATATCATCGCTAACGATTTTGCGAGAGATATATTGCTAATTAGGCGTGACGTCAGGAGCTGTGATGAAACACCCAGTTCCCCATCTGATGATGCTATAATTATATCGGCGCGTCCTTTATCAACCATTGCAATTAATTAGGTTTTATCTGATTCAGTGCTGTGCCTGAGATTTGTGCTATTTGTTCAAGCACGTTTACCGGCATATAATGGGAGGAAGATCGAACAAGATCTAACTGACAAAATGAAGTGCTTTTCCATGGTTATGCCAGCCATCGCGGGTACAAATATTTCATTCGTAAATGTGATAACTAGTAGTCGTACATAAGATGATAACCAGCTGTATTGTGTACACGATGCGATAAATACAGAGAGGGCCAAAAGGAGTCTATCTACGTGTACATGTACTCTATGTTAAAGATCTCAATGCTTTTCAATGGCAATCTGCATTTCTGAGAAAGTGTTACCAAACAGATCCCAGGGTAAATAACACGCTAAAATATGAGAAATGAATACTTGGTATGGCTAGTCTGACATGTCATGCTGTTATTCCTATAATTTATATTACAATTTCATCAACATGCATTTATGCCAATTAAACTCCATTAATAGAGTGCATTCGAAATTCCACGCTAATTTCACTTTAGATGGCAAACAAGGCCCCAGACTACGCATCGGCTTCACTGGATGCACAAAGCATCGCACTCGTACTACTGGTTCGTTTGAGAGTGATATTTTTGTGACAGTAGCACTAATATTTATCTCCTAAAGTCAAAACGAAGCAGAAGAGTTTGTACCGAAGCGCCATACAACAGATGACATTCCAATATTCTCGTTCAGGGGTTCATTTGATTTAACTCTCTTCGTATTCACACACCACTCACATTTAAATGTTCCTCTCTCATTCAAAATAAAAATTTTATGTGATTTCTTTCCATAAATGGATGCAGAATAACCTAGTCAATTCATACAAGGTAATTATTTTTCGAAATAATTAATTGATGCATTTTGGCAAATTTTGGAGTTTTGTTTTTAACATGTAGGCCTAGTTGATAGACTACTTTTGGCCCACTGAATTTAATATTTTCAATGAAGTTTAATTAATGCTTTCTGTGATAAGGAAGAACAATAATTATATATATATCTATAAGAATTGATAATCAATCTTTAGTTCTTTCTGAAACACAGTGTCATTGTTTCGACTATCTACACTGATATATAATTATGTACATATTATGGAGATTTAAATTAGCTTGTACACAGAGCTTATATAGGCCTACATACAGATTCGACATCGGCCAATTTCCCCATTGTGAAAAATGATCATAGCGTGTCGCCTAACTGTTACAATCGGCTTACACGCAGTTTCCCACCAATATACGTCAATCCGACATGATAATCATACTATAATGTGAGTACAAAACAGGTAAAACCGAGCACAAATTTGTTGCATTATTAATTTGTGCAAAATTTGAGTGTTTTTGGTTTGCCGAAACCACAATCTGCGATAATTGAGGAAACCAATGGTAATGTTGTCATGGCAACGGATGACACGTAAGGACCACTGTTCACGAACGATGCCGAATTAGTGGTTATATTTATATACAAACTAATCTCCATATGTATGGTTATGTACACTTTGACGTTCCAGTTTCTCGTATATCTCAATGACAAGAATGACAAACCACGAAGTTGACATGTTTGAATGATATGTTGACAGTTTTCCTGGAGATGTCCTATCTGATATACTAATACATTTATAAATAGTAAAACATTAAGAAGCTTGTTTCCATAATTATATAATTTGGGATGACCTTATAGCAAAATTCGCAATAATGGCAAACAATATAAACTTTCTTTCAGTAGAGTCATTTTTGACCCAGATATAAAATCGAGTCGGATAATATCAGACGACGTACAAAACAAAAAGCAAAATATTTTTACACTTTTTTCTTCTATCATTGCGCTTCCTGTTGGAGTTGAGATCAGATGACCTCTCCATTTTCACGATGAAGTTATTAACTTCATTCATGGTGCACTTCAAGAGCATGAAATTCGGTTCAGCACTAACTATCATCATCCACTTCCTCACTTTCTGGACCATCTCAATAGGTTGGCCAATCTCATTTTGATTCTCAGTTTCAGTCAAATCAGTGCCTATACTTATAATACTATAGTATATTATAGGCTATAGCTAATTGGCAAGCAGTTATGTGTCGCTCCGCTACCTTTGGCGAGTTAGTATCTGCTTAGATCCATGAGTAGCCATCATGTGACTGTGAGGGAATTTCAGAGTCATGGGAATTTTGAATGAGATTAACTTTAGTATCTGACATAATCACCTATCATTAGCCTATACTATAGCAGGGGTTGGTATCTCATATTTGGTGGAGGGTCGGATCAGGATAAGCCACATGGCAAACGGGCAAGCCCAGATAATAAATTATAATAACTAAAATATTTAACTATGGAAGTAGCTTGGCATTGGGCCAAGTAATTGAAGAAAATGCGAGTGTGCGCAAAACATGGAATAGCCACCACTGCAAGATGATAACAACAGAATGATTCCATTCCATTCCTTTTGGACAGTTGACGACTCAAGTATACAAGTAGCATTGAAAGACTTGATAATTGATATATGATGCATAATTATTATCTGTAATTATAATTATTAATATAATATTATGTAATATTTTTATATAATAATTGAAATGACCCAATTTGTTAAACTACAGGCCTACACTTGATATTTTCCCTCGATTTTTAAACTTTCAAACAGATTTTACAAATATTCAAGAAATATAAAAATAGATTATTTGTTTTAAAACCACTGACTGTGGGTGCTTATTTACAGCTTCTACTGCTCAAATCTGCTCTAATGACATGACGATGATAAAAATAACCAAATAATAAACTAAACTCTTCCAAGCTGAGCTGTTCTATTCTGTGGAGGCACTGTGGAGGAACTATGCTGACCCCAAATATCAATCAAAGCGTTAAACGCGACCATCTACACTGTGACAGTACGGGTATTATAATTCAGCTTATAACAGGCCAGTGCTCAGCATTAATTGCAGGCCGAGAAAAATTTATCAGATTTAAAATAGCCATCATGATGCAGTCATTTTTTTAAACTGACGCTCTTCTTCTAATTACAGGTGAAGTGCAAGTTACCAAACCTCACCATCCACTTTACATCCAAACTGGTCATTCCCTTGAGCTTGTCTGTAAAAGCGCTCGTCGGACTGAGCTCCGTTGGGCTCGTGAAACGCCTGGCAACTCATGGGTCAGCACGGACATAGTGCCGACTGTCGGCTCAGATTTCTCCACGCAAAATTGCGTCGAGGAGCCGGATGGTTTCGTAGAAAGCTCCCTGTTGATTAAGGAAATGACGCTGGACGACAGAGGCTTGTATTTATGTCAGGATGAAAGTATGGAGTTTACTTTTGGTGTTTTTGTCACTATGCTTCACGGTTAGTTAAACTTGGTTTGTTATCAAATTGCTCAATACTTGATCATAATTCTGCAGTGCACTCAAGGAATGTGACTGTTGACGAAACTCATGATAAGATCTCGTTGTTTTGTATGATATCTGGATTTGAGGCAAACGTTCCCGATATTCGATATGCGTGGATGAAAGATGGGGAGGATCTGAGATTTCAAGATGGCAAATATGAGATGGTTCTCCATCCTACTTCCACTCCTAAAACTAACCTCATTATTAATCATCCTTGTGAGTATTTGCCAGCGATGTTTGAAGATGCTTTTAATGTTATTTATCTCTTTGTAGCGCATGCTGATCAGGGCGTTTATTCCTGTTTGTTTACCTTAGCAACTGACAAAGGACCTCTCACTCTGCAAGAAAATGTTCATGTTGATGGTGAGTTTTCATGTGAACACTTCCCCGCTTCACTTTGAATTCACTCTGTGATTAACTGTTAACATTTTGATGCTCCAAAATGCTTGATTATCATCAAATTCAATCATTCATGAGGCTTGTGATGTCTAGATTATATCAATGAGAAACTGTAAGAGATCAAAAGTGTTGTGATAAAGTACTGATAAGGCAGATAATACAATTTTTCACTCTTCTTTTTTCAGCATCTAGTCTCGACAAGCGGTCCTCAACATCCACCGTCCTCTGCAGCTCCTCCCTTGTGACCTTTGCCCTTTTAGCTAGTCTTTTCATCAAGTTTTGAGCAACTGAGATAGTTGTGTCTTGCCTGACATCTACTGGGATTTCTTCTCAGGGGTTGTAGATGAAATCGTCGCAAGTATTAATCTGCATCTTAAATTTCAATAACAAATCCGTTAATCGTTAACCAGGGTTGAATGCACTGTGATTATGTCATGATCAGGGATTTTTGTATTTGTCTTCCCAAGATGATTTCTAGAATATTATGGACTCTGCACAGAGTGCAAAGTGTCTTTAACACTGGCTTGCTTCATCCTTGTATCCTGCATTCGTGCTTTTAACTTTGTATCATTGATAACAAGTGTCTATTAATTATATTAATCCCGGTTTGAAGCTTAAAGAGAAGTGTGTCGTTTTTACTTAATCTAAGGTTTCTGTATTCAGAGTTTTCCATTGAACTTTAAATTATTCTAAAGTCTAAACGTTTGTCATAAGTTTGTTTTCGTTATAGTAATCAAAATTTCTGTCATATAACTCCAGGCTGTCATTCTTTATACTTCTATTTATATCCACCAAATTTTTTATGCACCATCTTTTCTTCTTTCAATTTTGCTTTCTTTCATTTTTCCTTTTCGTTTTTTTTTCTTTTTTTCTTCTTTTATTTTCCAATTTTGCTGTCTGTATTTGATGCTTAACCAATTGTCTGCTACTTAGTCCTTATTGGTCACAGTTTTAATTAAGTCTGCCTTCCCTCTGTGAAATCCTAATACTCGTATTAAGAAATCTCTTCAAAAAGCTTACCAAGATCTTTTATTTGGCTTAGATAAGTAAATTCAAGGATAAAGGATATCAGTATAATTTTGAAATTATTAAAAATAAAACAACTATCTGAGTTTGTTTTTCTCAATTGATATTGCATAATGCTTATGTGATCTCATAATTGCAAAATTTGTCTTTCATTTTCACAGTGAGTAATATATTATATTTAGTTCAGCTCATTGATAATGTCTTTAGTTGATTTACTATTCACACCAATAGAGAGGAGAATTTGTTTCCGAATTTTATTAATTTTTCAATTAAGATCCACCAAAATATTATGTTGTTAACAGGTATTGTATAACGGCCGTATAATAATGTTGCTTCAATTTCATGATTTGTGTTTCACTGCATTTTGATACAATTATGCTGTGTTTTGAGGTGGATCATTCCTAATTCAGTACCAAAGTTGCTTAAAATATTTTTTTTTTATCTCTTATCCGGTTTTGGTCATTCCTTTAATATTATTCAACTGCTGATTCATTTTGACTTCTGCATTTTCCAACATTTGTTGTTTTTTTGTTCCAATAAAACTGACATTTTCTGTTACACAAAATGTGTTCGTAGTTTATTCATAAATCACAATCATCAAAATGTCCAGGCCTCGCAGCCATCTGAACATAAGTTCAATTTGTGATATAATAAGCATTCATTTTATATAATCTTCCTGTAGTTTGGGAAAGTAGAAGAAAATGCTAGTGATTTGTGTTCTGTCTGCGAGATATACAGCGACAAATCCATAAAATCGCTAAAACAGAAGTAAAGTATAAATTGATATCGCTCGAATTCCTCTTGTCATCTAATAAAGCAGGCAACTACTGGCAGAGTAATTTCTTTGGTATCGCTGACATTTCGCTGTAATATGAAACAACCTTCAATGTTTACATGGGAGTGGCGCCTCCTAGCGAATGACCTTGATATACCGGAAGTAGATAAAGCATGGCGGCCAAGCTAAGGTTACTCCGATCTCTGGTGAGTGAAATGAATGTTATTTTGACTTAATTAAATGTGTGTGATCTTCGTGATTTGTCGGTGAATTGAAGAATTATTATACATTTATATGTTGTTATCAAATTTAGCGCGTGATTGTTGCTCAATTCGTTAAATTCGCTCTTACAAGTTTTGACAGCAACCTGGATTATCATTATGATATCATCATGACATGATCATTCATGTTCATCATGTCAATACTCAAATTACCAATAATAATATAGTCAGAATAGTGAATAGGCTGAATAGCAATTTCAAT
The DNA here is from genome assembly GCA_000328365.1 of Capitella teleta. Classification (NCBI taxonomy): domain Eukaryota; kingdom Metazoa; phylum Annelida; class Polychaeta; family Capitellidae; genus Capitella; species Capitella teleta. The sequence continues at coordinate 41,374 of KB311865.1, read as the reverse complement.
AGCTGATATATGTGGCAGTGAAGAAATTTTATTTATCTTTAGCGAAACAAAACAGTTAAAACATCAACTGTATTTGAATTTGTTATGATTGAGTTCAATGATTATTATAATTATGTATTACTCTGTAATATTTATGATTTTTCCAGGTGCCTTCCCTGGTGAAGCAGTCACAGAGGACATTCTCTTCGGAGGTCAGTCCATCATTCAATCATTGCATCAATTGCTAATCATTCCATCATCCAGGTGCGCACTGTGACAATGATTCCTGGTGATGGAATTGGACCAGAAATCTCCGAATCTGTTCAGCAAATCTTTGCTGCAGCTGAAGTGAGAGACACATTTTATAAGATGACAAACTAATCTCTCTTTCTTCCCGCAGGTGCCTTTAACCTGGGAAACAGTAGACGTGACCCCCGTCAAGGGACCCGACGGACTCTTCCACATTCCTCAAAAGGCGATCGACTCAGTCAACAAGAACACTGTTGGCTTGAAGGGACCACTGGCGACGCCTATTGGTAAAGGCCACAAATCGCTCAACTTGGCTCTGAGGAAGTGAGATATTATTTGGTTTCCTCTTGCGTGTGTTTTATTGATTTTTTTTTCTACAGAGAATTCAACCTGTACGCTAACGTGCGTCCCTGCAAGTCTGTGGAGGGTTACGATACGCCCTACAAAGATGTCGATTTAGTTACGATCCGTGAAAACACGGAAGGCGAATACAGCGGCATTGAACATCTCGTGAGTTTTGTTATTTGCCGAATCAAATAGCTTCACGCTTTTGTTCATATGCAGATTGTTGATGGCGTTGTTCAGAGCATTAAGCTCATCACAGAAAACGCTTCGAGGCGTGTTGCAGAATTTGCTTTTAATTACGCAAAAGCAAATGGCAGACACAGGGTGACCGCTGTCCATAAGGCTAACATCATGTACGTTTAACTTTTTTGTGTTCTGCTGATTCTCTTATTTTCCCCGTAGGCGTTTGTCAGACGGACTCTTTCTGAGATGTTGTAGGGAAGTCGCGGAAAAAAATAAAGATATAAAATTTGAAGAAATGTACTTGGACACAGTGTGTCTGAATGTGAGTGTCTCCGTTCAATCATTCAATCAATCAATCAATCGTATTACCAGATGGTTCAAGACCCAACCAAGTTTGACGTCCTGGTCATGCCTAACTTATACGGAGATATTTTGAGGTGATTAAAACCTGCCTCTCCTCAACTGCAATTTATACATTAATTCCAGCGATTTATGCGCCGGTCTGATCGGGGGCCTGGGAATCACTCCCAGCGGAAACATCGGCGAAGGCGGAGCTATCTTTGAATCAGTGAGTTCAGTTTGTGTTGATATATATATTGTGATAGTTGTACGGATGAAGGTTCACGGCACTGCTCCTGATATTGCTGGTGAGGACAAAGCCAATCCAACCGCACTGCTGCTGAGTTCTGTGATGATGCTCAGATATCTCAACCTCGGTTCTTACGCTAACAGAATTGAGCGTGCTGCTTTTGAGACGCTGAGAGAGGGCAAGGTCAGTCTCCATTCTGGAACAAAAAATGTTCAGAATTCTGATTTTTTATTTTTTTTGTGCTTAGGTTCTGACGGGAGATCTCGGTGGGAAATCAAAATGCTCGGAATACACTGCAGAGATCTGCCGCAAAGTGCAAATTATCGATGATTCGGATTAATTTATATTTCAATTAGCTAATGAAGCAATTATGACTGTCCCCTTGGCACAAAATATGTTAATGAGTATTTAAACATGTACTTATTTTAATCCTAAGATACTCACTTGAAATATTTCGTTTTGCGTGGTATTTTATTAGTTATAGATCACTTGCATTCTTTCTCGTGTGGTTTAAGGTGTATTTTACGGTCATTCCAGTGAAAAATAAACCCAAAGAAATCTCGTTATCGGTATCTCTCCCGTTTCTCCCGGTCTTTCTTGTTTGATGTCAAATAAACCCTCTTAATGTGTTTCTCTTATTTATATTTTTTCTTTCACAGCTTTTGAAAAAAAAAATCCTAATATAAAAGGAAGCATTCATTATCAGTTAACTTTCTTTTGTGTTGTAACAATGTTCGAAGTTTATATGGTACATGTATTGATTACTGTAATATGCAAGTTATTCATTACATATTGAAAATATAATTGATGAATACATTTTGTAAATTTTATTCAAAGGTAATTACTAAAATTTCAAAGTATGAGTTAAAATTTGGTTGCATCAAAATCCAGGTATATACCAAAATAAGGTGGTAAGGGTTAAGATTTGAGAAACTTTAACCCGGGAACTAAATGCTGAATTAGGGGTGGATAAACAGCAAGTGGATGAAGGCTAACTGTTTACGCCTGTCACCCGCAGATCAAATGATGTCACCGAGATGCATGCAACCACCGACCTGCAAGTACCATATGGTATCTCAACATAAAGAATATGGTTAATGCTGAAGAAAGAAATGATATTGAAATATGGATACTATAACAATTATTGGATTTGCCAAGTTGTAGGCAAAGCACACACGTAAAATAATGTGAGAAGATTTCAAAGCGACCAATGTATCTAAATCGAATTGTTTCCAAGACCCATGATGGAAAAAGAGGCTTCAGATTTAGCTGCGGCCAAATAGTGTCTAATGGTGAGAGGGTAAAATATATTGACATAGGGACATGTTGAATGAATACGCCCATGTTCCAACTTCGTTATTACAGAGTACACATGTACTCAGAAAGCAATCACTGCAAGTATGCGCATTCCTCCACCAACCAGTCTTTCTCTCTCATATCTCAATTTCTGCCCAAGTGTTCTTTCATTTCTTCTACAAATTTCAGACCAAAAACCCAGATTGCCAAGATAAGAAATAAAATAATGGAAATTTCAATTGTGTGAATATTTTATTCTCGGGTATAACAATGCTCATTATTTCCCTAGTGATACAAAGCCCCATATTTATAAGTAGATAAACTGTCTCACACCAAAAAGCTATGCACAATACATGCTTATCAACTATATACACAATTTGAACATTTCAGTATTATAACAATTCATTAAGATCTAAATAACAAATTACAGATGTTAATTTAAACTCTAGATAACAGCATACATGTATTAGCTAATTATTACTAGCCCTAACAATCAAGGAATGTTGATAAAGGGAAAATTCCATTTAAATAAATCTCACAGATTATCATCTTCTGATTTAAGAGAATAATTCAAATAATATTACAAACAGAATGCTAAAATTTACCCCATGACAAAAAAGAAAAAGGAAAAACAGAACAGCTGTACATTACACAGATATGGACGCGATATCGATGGTATTCTCAACAAACATCCATGAAAACTATGAGATATAACATCCAGAAGATGCGACAGTCCTTTAATCACACACTTTAGAAATCATGTCACTATTTTGCTGAATGAGCTTCGATTGCAGATTGTTGCAAAACTGGTAGAAGGAGTTGGAAGCCATCTTGAATATACGTGCTGCTGTTAGTCGCCTCCAGGTAAACGTTCGTGATCAAAGCGTTGACGAAATCAGATTCTTCGGTGACGGCCTGTGGGATCACAAAACGAAATTGATTTGCTAATAATCCTCGCTGAATTAAACTCACAGCTGCAGCATTCAGACGTTGACTGAATTTGGTTGCAACGATACCAACTTCAGTGCACAACACTCGAGTGGCACTGAAATGATATTAGTTGATTACTGGATTAGACTGCTGGGATGTACCCACCATGCCAAACCGTTGGCTTTGTTTTTGTACGAAGTTAGAGGAGCGTTTTTCTCGGTGAGCAGAAGTTGGCCGATTTTGTGAAACATTTCGATCGAACAAGCGGTGATCTGAGCGAGGAATTGGATGGCGAATTCATGGATCTCCTGCGGGGGGAAGAAAAATTTAAAAATTCAATATTAAATCCCATGATATGTGCAGAGGTCGCGACCTTTGGAGGACGGTGAGTGCCTTCTTCCAACTCTTGGCTGTTCTCCATTATCCATTTACGCATCTTCTCTTGAACCTGACGAAGAAAACAACGAGCGTCAAAATAAAAATCGTGGTTGCTATAGCAACTCACATTGATGATTCTTTCCGCTGTCACAGTGAGGCCTACTTGGCCGATGTATTCGTTCATCAAACGGTCAAACTCATGATCTCTGTCCTCATCTGTGAAAAAGTTAAAAAAAAAATGATTCAAATCTAAAGTAGAAGGAATGCTATTAGTTGATTACTTCAAATTATACAACCGTGAGTCTGAGCATGATTTATGGTGTCTTAGCAAAATAATCATGCACGCTGAGCAATCAGCCAATCAGGCGATTAGATCAGCAACGACACTGCTGATTGGCTGGAACATTAAGATCTCAGCAAATATCTGCTCTGTTTCAAAAAATTCCAAAACGCCAAGTCTTATCAAGACAAACATTCCAATGACAACAACTTCTCTGAATACTAAGCCACCTGGTGAGTTAATACGGCAAAAATATTGCAATGAATAATTAAAATGCATTGCGGTCCTATAAAGTAGAACTCACTGCCATAAAATCATTCCCCCTATTTGACCTAATTTACCTTCGTCATCTTCATCGAGATCCTTGAGTTCAAAGACGTCTTTAATGCTGACGAGTTCCTTTTTGAGAACTTCCAGGACTTCAGGGTCAAAGGTCGCCAGCACCGATTGAACTCTCCCTTCACACTGGTTGCTCAGCATCTCAAGCGCCTCCAACTGAACCAGACCTGGAAAAGAGAGAAAATTTCGAGTGGCGAATTAAAGAGTGCATCTGTCGTACCTTGGAAGTCGTCAAACTGGGCTCCGAAATGAGCTTTGCGAGTTTCTTCGTATTCCTCGTCCTGTTGCGATTGCTGTTTCGCTTTCTCTTTCGCTTCTCTCAACATCTGCAATAAAAACCGAGATTTCAGATTCATTGCTCTGATGTATTATGAGTAAATATGATGATGATCAAAACTTCACATTGTAAACCTGCACTCACTGACCTGCGAGAGACTGCTTTTCTGGCGGCTCCCTTGAATAGTGCTCTTCAATCCGTGGTCTCCCTCCGCTAGTACATTGTACGTCTTCTTCCCAATCGTCTCCAAAACACCCAATCCGCCCGTCACGAGATTCTTTCCCTGGAGAACGCAAATAACCATCTGTAAATTCATACGGTTTTTCACACTCAACTGTTTTCTGCACAGCTCCAGACGTTTGCTGTACGAGACTGCCGGTCTTCTTCACTGCGGAAGTTGTCCCCTGAACGACCGTGTTGATGCCTTTCATTCCCCAGCCTCCAAACCATCCTTCATCGCTCTCATCCACTGAATCAACCGTCGCAATGGGTTCCTCTTTAGATGCAGGAGCTACTTGATCTGTTACGACCCCTGAGGATACAGCGCATTATATAATCCACCGCTTACATAACCAACACTCTACCTTCTTTACTTTTCGGCACGTCGGCATATTCTCGCTTGGCAAACTCTTCAGGATCTTCAGCTCCGAGACTGTATTCAACAGTCTCAACAAACTTATCAAACCCTTCGCCTGCGAAAAGATCAGGTGAGCTAGGAACGAACAACGGCCTCACATTGACTGACCGAAAGAATGCGTTAAAGTGGACACTGAGCTAGTCGCTGTGCTGAGCAGATTTGAGCCAACATTACCCAAACCCTTCCAACCCCATCCACCAGAAGCAGCCGACTGAAAGGAAATGTTTTCACAATATTTCTAAAAAAAAATTATGAGTGAATTTCTGATACCTGATCTGCATCTTGTAGCTTTTGCAGTACGCTCTGCTTCTTCTCCTCTGTGACCTCTTGACCTACTTCTTCCTTTGCCAGCTGATCTCTGATTTCAGCGGGAGATTTAGCGGGAGAAGGAGGATGCGCGTCCTGCAGTGACACTGCTTTCATGTCACGTTCAACATCTTCGGTTGACGATTGTTTCTTCGTCACTGCCACCAAGTCATCCTCCTCAACGTTCTCAAACTGGAAATCGTCATCGGATGCCGACATGACTCTGAAGACAAATTCACAATTGAATGGCTTTTGCACTCTGAAATCCCTCTTAATATCAAAAACTGAATTCATCAGAATTTCCTTTAAAAAATTAACTAACAATCAAAAGTGCAATTTATGCAGTCATTGCAGTGCCCTTTATTGCGTACATAATGCAGTAAGGATACTCACTGACTCACTGACTTAAGAGTCACTAAGCGTAACTGTATAAATTCAAATTCAAATTGACAGCACTATCGTGACTATCATCACTATGACTACCAAATGAAATTCTTTTGCAGAAAATAATAATAAAGTCAGTCTGGAGAAAATAATTATTGCTAAATTTCAAATATTAACATTACTGATATCAATCATCAAAAAATAACATCCAATATCAAAATTGATTCAACATGACCTGATGATATGCACATATGATAAAAACTTCTCTTATGATTATCTCAACTCATTTTGAAATTATTACATTAGCTAAGTAATCATCATCATATAATGAGTTCTGATCATCATAATTCATGATCATCAGACTCAGATCCAAGAGTAGCTGACATATTACAGCGAGCCCTGTGGGTCTCTCTGTATGGTAAATGCATTAAACTCCAGTTCGCGAACCACGATTTCTAGAATTCCACGCTTGTAATTATATTTATGAAGGCACCAGGGTCTGCAGAGCCATACCAGGTAGACCCTGGAACTAAATTTTGTTCGAAACCAGTACCATAAACCTACTTAAACTGGATCCGCAACGAAAAAAAGTGACATTACAGGTTTCTCTCCGCTTTCCGATTGTTGTGTCACATGATTTGCTCTCCACATGTTATAAATAAACCAGAGCACTGTGCCTGCGTAGTGCGAAGTAAACATACACGCATGCGCATACAATTTTCCCGCGCTAAGCAGTTCAACATGCGACCTATCTTCCCATGCAGTTGCGCACGTAATTTATACCCGAGTCTTCACAAAGGAATACGTATAAATTATTATTATGCAATATTTTGTGCATCACCAATCAGTATATGAACATTTTTGTTTATTTTCAAATGAGAGAAATTTGAGCGGGAAAGTGAAGCATGTGCGCTTGTTTACAGCGAAGTGCGCAAGCGCTGAGTGACGTCACTCGCAAAATGGCGTTTGCTTACTTCTTCACGAAGTGATTTTTTGTTGCGGATTTTAATTAATGTAAGTTCGACATGATGGTACTGGCTCATTTTGTTTTTTCTTGGAGCATAAATATACCATCTAACGTCTGGAGGGCTTAAACACAAGGATTTGTTGGATAATATGTCTATATTTATCATGCAATCGGCTGAGTGTGGAGCCTCGTAGCCAGTAGACACAAAAAGAAGCGGTTCACCGTCGGGCGAGGTATACAGACCTCGCCCTATAATCTGTGCTAATCCATGAGTAGCAATATTCTCTTGGGGATGACGTCTATATTATCAATATAGAAGTTTAGAATGAGCTTAACTCAATCACCCAGACTGAATGAGGAACTGGATCAGACTCACTACAATCAGAGACTGATATGATCGCACATCTGCCATCAGTCTTGAGTCAGTGAGTGACAAGTCAGTGACTGACTCACTGAGTGAGTCACAGTGACAGTCAGAGGCATCTGTCAACTAAGTGATTCGGATTAATGACAGCATTTTTGGCTACAAGCATTTGTCTGAACAGATAATAATCGAATGATCGGCTGTCTATGGTCATTTTCGTTGAAATCGGACCCGGAATCACTGACCACGTCGTCAAAATTGAGGAGATAAGATTTTTATTCACGTCGGAAATAGAACGCAATTGGTCGGGTGTATGTTGATAAAAGGTTTTCTATGCAAATTTATTCTCATTTCTCAAAAAGAAAGCATAAATATTTACAGATGTTTGATGATACAATTTAAGAATAATTCTAGGGTTTAGTATGGCCTGTATCACAATTTTAAACAGATAAATGTCGTGTGATAAATTCATTATGTATCATTTCATCTCAAGAATTATGGTTTCATCTAGAACCATTTGAATGCTATTACTGAAATAGTCTCGTTCCAAGACTCTATATCTGTCTGTAATCATCCCCACAAATTATGGCTATAGAATGCAGCTATTACTGAAGGTGATTGAGCGAATCCGAAGAAAGTATTGAAGCTTCTATGTATGATTTACAGCTGGAAGTCGGCATGTTACAGCCCACAGCCTCAGGCCACAGGCTAGGTCCGGCCGGCATGGGATCAAAATTTGGCTAGCAGCCCATGCAAGTTGCTTTACACTCACTGCGCCCTCATCTCGTTTATCATTGCCAGGCCCCGCATCGAAGTGGAACTAATTGAAAGGTTTAAAAAGTTTTGGCAGACATGCAGAATTAGCGATAGTCCCATAGTAAATTAAGATGAGCGTGTGCTCAAGTGAGCGAAGCACATCCGCGGCGCGGCACAAAACCTCCGTCTTCTGATGACCAAAATCAATATTAATTATGAGATGCTTACTGATATATGGTCCTCCGCGAAAATCTTATGCATGTATCGGGGTTAAATGCGTGATGTGTTGGACCACACTTAATTAGCTGAACACGTGAGTGAGGTTTTGGTGTCAACACCTTATACCATTATTGAACTGTGGAGGCTGATATCAGGCGAATTTGAATGTGTTTTGGATCCGCAAAAATGGGAAGAAATAATTACTCACATTTGCACTGCGCCAATAGTGGACGTGCATGCCTGGTGTTGTGTGTGTGTTGTTTTTTTTTTTCTTTTTTTTTTCTTTTTTTTTTTTCATTGTAACTTATATATTATTATTACTACTTATTAGAGTAGTTCGATGTCGTCTGTGAAACTCTGCTTTTACAGAGCTCTCTAATTTTTCAACAATTATATACGCTATTTTCATCATACATCAATGTGATTAATATCATTGGATTCCTTTTTGGTTAGTGATCATTGTGTAGTGTTTTTTTGTGGCTAATTTTGCTTTCTCTGTGCTTTAATTGAACTTTTTTGATATCACATTTAT
>KB311860.1:12690-51710 GCA_000328365.1 Capitella teleta | reverse complement strand
TAAAGGGCGGATTACATGTCAGGCCACAAATTGGTGAAAATTAGACGCTGTACAAAAATCCATGTACCATATGTGGCATGTTACAAGCAGGTTGTAAAAAAGAAACAATCAAATGAAGTGGGCAATGTAAAGAGTAGAGACAACTGAAAGATGGTCATTGTGGGCTCCCATTTTAAGCATGTCATGATGAATGTGCTGCTGGCGGATGTTTACATTGCACAACGTTCGCGGCTGCCAGCATTTTTCTTAGTAAAACGGTTGTATTGGCCCTTTGCAAAACTGCTGGTTTATAGGGCTACTGACACTAGATAGAAGTAGGACCTGACAGGCTGACTGGGAATGACACAATACTGACATTTACACTGACAGTCACTGAGTCAGTGCGAGTATTTGTGAGTGAATCAATGACACTCCCAGTCACACAGTTACGGTTTCACTTAAGGAAATGGAAATGCTCACAATCATTGAAAATTTTATTTTGATCTGATTGAGATATCTTAATCTTTATGATGTCATAATTATCAGCATCACACATTCATTTACTCACTGCACAGTGAATGCTCATTATCAGATTCAGATCAGAGTAATACAATTTACCGGTTACCAATTTTCAGCGTTTATTCTAGGATTCTCTATTTACGCTTGTTTATTTGTTGTGATCTAGTTCGGAATTTCAATCATTGAGGATCTCTATTCTCTCGTCTTTTGCGCAATGGAAAACAAATTCTCTTGCTCTAAATGAGTTAATCTAGTGCACTGGGTTTAAGTCATACAAGTGAAGATTAGCCACACACGCTGACAGTGCAACCCAATGGTTCTATCAAAGGGTTGGTGGGACCACACGATTATGATCCTTATTATTAGTGCCTTTGGAATTCAAAACAGCTTCATAAGAGTGAAAAAAGCTTCAGTATTGACCCCTCAGGTTGCTATTTCTTGCATCCTAATGTCAGCTGTGTAATGATAACTCAGTCAGTTAAACTTCATAAAATTCATTAAATGTACTGGCTGCCATATCACCAAAGAGTGTTACGTATAATAAGTATTGCTCATGTTCCAGTCAAATATTTCAATCGATTGTTCATCACTTATTTTCCTTTCTTTTGACCTTGTGCTATTACATGTACAGTGTTTATTTGTAATGAAAACCTGAACTCATGAACTTTTAGTTTCTCACTTAAAATAGCCAACATGTAGATTTATAGCGTTTTTTCATCTTGTTAGACCAAGTTGGTTGGACATTTTGAGATATATTGCTGGACTGATATCGCTGTGATTAAATGCCATGACAACATGCTTCCTATTTGGGATTGTATCTTTTGGCACTTTTCCAGCTCCCTGTCCTCGTGTGGCCAATTATTTACTGCAGGCCATTCTCCCATTTACACCCTCAGTTAATGACTCATGATCAGAATATTTAATCATTTTCACTCCAGGCGGTAATATCAAGCTTATCTGGAACGTCATTATTTCTGAATTCTGATTACAAACTCACAAAATAATGACCTTAGCCATGGATGTATAGTTGTTTTCTGACCTTTCTTTCTCTGTACAGTGCTGTGCATGTACCGGGACGTAGCAGCAGGTTTAGATGCCACTCAGTCGTCCACCATCCCAGGGATGACTGCTGACCTGGCCGTGGATGATTCTCCTTTGAGCTGTGCTGTGACAGATGCCACCTACAATGGAACCTGGATGGTGGATCTGGGGGAGGAGAAGGCCGTCTCAGCCGTCTACATCAACATGGGTAATCTCTTAACAAATCTCTTCCTCTTGGATTTCATGTTTATTTTCTCAGGCGACCGCTACTTGAGAGACACGATGGTCATTCGCGTTGGCAACAATCCAAAACAGATGAGCATTTGCCGCTACCTCAATGCGCAAGTCTCCACAAACGCCTCCGTCACTTGCTACAATCCCATGCGGGGTCGTTATGTTAAGATCTTCAATGCTGACAAGGCTGGGCTTAAACTCTGCCAAGTTAAAGTTCTAGGTAATTATATCTTTCGTTTGATGGGCTGTATTAAGTCTGTTTGATGGTAGAATGTGAACCTGGCTTTTTTGGTTTGAATTGTGCTGAGAGATGTCGGTGTAGCGGGAACGCTGTTTGTGATCCCATATCAGGAAGATGTGCTGTTTGTGAGTCTGGGTTTGGCGGAGACTCGTGTCAAGATGGTTTGTGCTGATCTGAAAAATTGTTTTATGGTTTTTTAAACTGTTGAGTTGTTTTCACAGAGTGTGAAAGTGGAACATTTGGATCGGGATGCAGCAAGTTCTGTCACTGTCGCTCCGGTGAGGTGTGCGATCGTGTGATGGGTGAATGTTCATCTGGATGTGCTCATCATTGGTACGGCACTGACTGCCAAACAAGTGGGTGTTTTTGTCTGCTTGTCCGTCTCTTTTTCTACTCTCTCTTGTCTCATTACAGTGCTACCTGAATTGACGCCATCCGTGTACAAACCACAAACAGTCAGTGTGCAACAACATGATTTGCAGCTCAGGTGGAGGAACTGGCCGGCGTATGTATCCCCAAACATGGAGCTGAGATACCGTCTGCAATATAAGGAAGTCTTGAGCCAGGTTGTGTTCTTTAATTGTCTTCTTTTTTATTTTTTTCTCTGTTTACTGCAGATTGATACATGGAGCCTCATACGAGAGTTCAAGGCTGATTTGAAGCTAGAAACTCAGGAGGTTGACGTCAACCAGCTGCGAGAAAACACGTACTACATCTTCCGTGTAGTGCCTGTTTTAGTTGTTAATGTTGGCAATCCAATCGAAGGGAGTCCTTCTCTACCCAGCTCATCAGTGCGAACGCTATGCGGAGGTAATTGGTAACACAAAATAATCTATGGATATGAATTGTATATTTTCTCTATTAGTGCCTGTACCTCCGGAGATTCAGCATGTGAAGAAATCTGTGGATCAACAAGCTGGGTCAGCGATGGTCGTAGTTTACTGGAGGGTGGGTTTGAAGGTGTTCTTTTAATTTGAGTTCATTATTTGGATTTTATTCTCAGCGTTTGAGCAAAGCTGATTCACACTGCGACAACATTCATCATTATGAAGTTTGGTTCCGTGCGGTGGATGATGAAAACTGGTCCACCTCCATTGCCTCAAATAACGACTCACACGAGAAAATCACCAACCTGCATTTCTCGACCGAGTACAAGATCATGGTTGTCGCTTACAATAACCGAGAGCTTGATAGCAGTAGTGATACGTACCACGTCCTGACTCCCACTGCTGGTGAGTACACTTTCTCCTTCAATCTCTCCCCTCCTTCTGCCCCAATTGTATCTCTTTTGCATACCACGAAAAAGTTTCTTTGTCTCTGCGGAGTGGGTTAATTTGATCTGGCTGCAGATATCAAATGCAGATATCAACTGCCTTCATAGTATCAATTTTTCACTAGGGCTGGGTAAATAGTGAAATAACCCGAATAACGAATATTTGGGTGGTTACTATTTGCCGAATACCAACTCGAATATGAATAGTTTTGATTTGCAAAAAAAAAAAATCACAATTTTCTCTTTATTAGAATCTTGGGTTATAGAACAGTGCAGGATATGTTAGTGCTCTCTATTAACTTCATAATCACATATACCAGTTCACGCACTGTCACTGGTGAAATAAATACTAGTATTTACATAGATGTACCTCATCCCTCCATGATAGTCTAAGCTGTCACGTTTTTGCCATGAAAACCCATGGTCAACTCTTAGTGATATTTCTGCATACTAATTTCGTGCACTAGTAGACCTAATGGATCAGAGGGATTATAGTCATTACATATCAACTGCACGAAACAAATAATTGCTAGTATAAACAGCATTATGAAATCAGGAGTATTAATAACCTGAATATTTTTATTTTATTTTATTTTTATTTATAAAACTTGTGCAAAGCACAGGAGGCATCAATAGGCACAGGTGCCCATGCAGGGATGCCCCTGAACAATGATAAAAACATTGGAATAGATTCCAGATATGCTCCTGCACTGCCACCTCGTTGTTTCAATCACATTCCATGTTGTAATCAACTTCCTAGTTATGTATGTCAGCAGTAACAAATGTGAACTTCTGACCTTGCTTCACTCTCGCCTGCTGATCAATTTCATCAAATGGCTCTAATTATAGTACACAAAGTAATTCATATCACCATGGCAACAGGATTATTGTTGAAAATCTTCCCCATGTTATTAACTTGAAGTAAACTTACAAGTGTGCATGTACTAGTAATTAATTTGTCGACATCTTGACACAAGTTTCAGCAGCAACTTTCTATGAACTCTACTGATGTATCCCAACCAATTAGTCACCATTCAGAGTGAAGGCGCTCGATGCATTATCATTTGATCACTGGTTGCAGCGAGCGGAGCATTGTTTTGGTTGAATCATTTTGGAGCTGACGCTTTATGTGGATACAAGTAGAAGGGAAGGGGGAATGCATTATATGAGAAGACAGGGCAGGGGACTCAATGAGATTGCTATGTCATCATGTGTAGATAGATATAATTACATGTATTTTATTTGCTGAAGCAGATATCGCGCACTCTGCTCGCTATGCTTGCGAGTAGATGCTTACGCGGAGAAGGGCGGGAGGGGGGATGGGATGCACGCAGTCTCGATGCTGCGGGTCGCCTATAAGCCGCCGCATTGTCTGTTGTGTTAGCCATTGTTTAGTCGCTTTAGCGGGATGGGGGAGGGTAAGATTTTAGTTCATGGTAATTGACACTGTCTTTGTCTTTGAAGTATTAACACACCGTAGAGGATTATCTCTGTGGACTGTTGAGATTGTTTTAACAACTTTTGAAGACATGAAATGGATTAAATGCTGAAAATCGTTTTTTCAGTATTCAGATCAACTATTCCGGTTAAAACACGAATAACGAAGCTTTGGTGACACCCTACTATTCAACGAATAACGAACACGAATATTCGCCCAGCCTTATTTTTCACCAATTGAATTGATGCTTTACCTCTGTTAGGTGCCGCCACCACAGCCCCCGAGTCAAGTGGTCGTGACATGGGCATTGTGGCAGGAGTTGCCATCCTCCTTACCCTCATTTTAGGGGTTATCATAGGGCTCTTCCTCTACAGGTCAGTCTACAAATAACAACACTGATCTATGAATTGAATGACATTTGATTTCAGGAGACGTCAGGCTAAGTACGCAGCTCTCCCAATCAAGGATCCTGAGGACAGCGCTCTGCTGAATAACGTGGCTCTCAGGCCAAGTGAGCTCATCTTATGCTTCTTATATTTCTAATTTATTCTGATTGAAATTCAGCTGCGATGGATAAGGAACCGTCACCGACTGAAGATAGTGGAGTGGTTGAGGGATCCACTGATATCTCCCCCAGCTCCTTAGGGGACCCCCCCGATCTGGTTGTGCGTGAACAACCCCCGAACACCCCTTCAACCCCCGTGGAACACCACCCGATCCCCGTGAATCAACTTGAACGTTACGTGATGGAAAGGAGATCGAATGACTCTAAACTCCTCCGTGACGAATACAAGGAAATCCCAGAAGGATTCCAACTGCCGCACGATATTGGCAAGATGCCAGGAAATAAACACAAGAACAGATTCATCAACATCATCCCATGTGAGTCTCTTGAGCGCAGCTCCCAGCTTTGAAATTTCTGTCATTTTCTCATTTCAGACGATCATTCAAGAGTTCTGCTGGATGTTATTGAAGATGATCCTGAATCGGATTACATCAATGCCAGCTACATCAAGGTAGAATGTTCACAATAACTCTTTGAAGGTTTTATTCAATCTTTTTGTCGTTGGCTCCCAGGGTTATCAAGGTCCCAGGGTTTATGTTGCTGCACAAGGTTTGTTGAATATTATAACTTCTCCTTCTTATTATTATTTTTTTTAATTTTTTATATATTTTTTTCTGTGTTTTTTAGGGTGCAACAAATGGACGATTCAAGACATGTGGCGTCTCTTATGGGTGATTGACAGTCACAGGATCATCATGGTCACCAACTTAGTGGAAAATGGAAAGGTTTGTTCATTTATCAAAAACCAAATATCACCAAGAAAATGGCAAGAAATCCAAATCTAGTTTTTGATATTTATTTTTCTCTGTTAGGACCACTAATATTTTCTCTGCCATTGTGATTAATTGATTCTTTCTTAATTTTAACAGAGGAAATGTGAACAGTATTGGCCTGACAAGAAAGACGAGGAGAAGGTTTACGGCGGAATAGGAGTAACCCTGCGTAGCATTGAACAAACCGCTGATTTTGTCATTCGTACTTTTGACTCAACCAAAGTGAGTTCTATTCGTAGGTTGTTTTATTTCACTTCATGGTTACATAGGATGGAGTGACGCGGAACATCAAGCAGTTTCACTTCACCGCTTGGCCTGACCATGGCGTACCCCAGAGGGCCAGTCCTATCATCAGTTTTAGGCGTAAAGTGCGCTCTTACGACCAGAGCCATCCTGGCACCATGTTGGTTCACTGCAGGTATGTTCCACTCTGACCTGCGTCTTTCGATTTATATGTTTGTAGTTATTTTATATTTCAATTGAGTGTTTTTGAGGGTATATTATCATTGTTGACTTCCTTGCAGTGCTGGAGTGGGTCGCACAGGAACGTTCATTGCGCTGGATTTCCTTCAGGACATGGCAGAGGAGGAGCAGGCCATTGACCTCTTCAACTGCACAATGAACATGCGTAGAGACCGCGTGAACATGATTCAAACCGTGGTATGTCCCTCCTTCTGCATGTCTATTGATCAAATGCTGCTCTGATTGCATGATGGCATTGTGTGCTAGTCTATGGCAAGATGAAGATTATTATAATGTATAAATAAGAAATAAATTCAGGTTGTATAGCATGATATCAACAAAAGTGCTCCAAGCACTGTTCATAAGTCACAAATATTTATTGCTTTGGTTAAAAGGTCTTAAGGAAATGAGATCAGGTTGAGACTCAAATGAACTTCTTGCCATTTTTCCAACAGGAGCAGTACTTGTTTGTTTATGACGCTCTCCTGGAAGCCCTGAAGGCCGGCAAGACAGCCATCCCGTGCTCCAGTTTTAGGCGTGAATACGACCTTCTGTATCAGATCGAGGGTCCACAGGACAAATCCAGATTACAAGTTCAGTTTGAGGTTTGTTTCCTCAGATTGTTCAAAGTTCAAACTCAGATGATTTTGTTTCTTATTCTCACAGACATTGGCCACCATGACTGCTGAGCCGAGGGAAGATGAATGTTGCTCAGGGAAAATGCCAGATAACATGGAGAAAAATCGATTTCCAGAAGTTGTAGCATCTGATCGTCACCGGCCGTACCTGATGACAAGGGTGCACGGCACCAATGACTACATTAATGCTGTTTTCTTAGATGTAATGTTTTAGAATGATTTGTCTATGTTTCCTATAATTCTATGTCCATTTTAGGGGTACAAAAGCAAGAATGAATACATTGTTACACAAATGCCACTGCCTCACACGGTAATTGATCTCTGGCGCATGATATTTGAGCACAACGTGGGCTCAGTCATCATGATCAACCCATGGGACCCCAACAATGAGGTACGCAAGCCATAAGCATCTCTTTGGCGATTGTTCAAACTCAATTTTTTTTGGGTAGTCATACGGACAGTATTGGCCAGAGTCTGGTGAGGATTGTGAGTGTGGGCCTTTTGTCATTGAATCCGTGGCCACGGATAAGCCGCACCCGGACGTTCTAGTCAGAGAACTGCGTCTTATTTATCAGCCTCAGGTGAGCGGGTTGACATTGTAACGACGTTTTTGCAACGTTTTTCCATAGTCGCCGTCGTCAATGACAGCAATTGAGGACAGCAAGCCTCACACAGTGAATCAGTTTGTGCTTAAGTCGTGGCCCAAAGATGCTCTGTGCCCTGACAACAAAGCGGCCATCATTGCGTTAATTAATGTTGTGGAGAAATCTCAGTACAAGACGGGCAACGGGCCCCTCATCATGCACTGCCACAACGGCATTGAGGCCAGTGGACTGATGGCTGCCATCAGCTGCGTGTGGGACAAGATGAAGGTGGATCAGGAAGTGGACATCTTCCATACGGTCAAGCAGCTTCGCTATCACGCTCCGTTGGCTGTGCAGCATTTGGTCAGTTCAAAGATTTTGCAATTTGAGCGTAAATTTAACTTCTTTTTTCCTTCCAGGAGCAGTATGACTTTCTCTATCAGATGGTTCTGGCTTATTTAGACGAATACGAAACTTATGCCAACTTCAGATGAACGCTTCTCTCTTTTTCTACTTCTTTTTCTCCTTATTGTCATAGCTTTGACATGCGCTTTTCCGCTGAATTGACACCCGGAATTTTCTGGGTGTC
The DNA here is from genome assembly GCA_000328365.1 of Capitella teleta. NCBI lineage: Eukaryota > Metazoa > Annelida > Polychaeta > Capitellidae > Capitella > Capitella teleta. The sequence continues at coordinate 43,374 of KB311860.1, read as the reverse complement.
AATTTTCTCAGATTTTTTCCTCTCTTCTTTCGTGAGAAAGCAATATACACATATGTTAATTAAAGTAATTTAATTAACTAATTAGTGAATTGAATTGGCTTTTATTTTATTTTGATACGGTGCTTTTTTTTTAAATGAATTCATGAAGAACATCTGCATAATTTTTTATTTTGTCATGTAACTTTTATCAGCGAGTGGCTTTTAGAAGAAAGGTTTTTTTTTTTTTTTGCTATCGTTTTTTACTTTCTTCCTACTGTGTGATCAAAAATTAATACTTTTATTTAACTTTTTTTTTTTGTGTTTGTTATTTTTTTGTCGATCTGTTTTTTCCTGTTTTTTAGTATGAATTTATTTTTTTTTGGCTCAAAAAAACATATTCTGCCATATCCGACAGTAGTTCATACATTCCAAAAATTCGTACACCCACCTCGTCTCTACCAATTGTAAAACACCTTTTTTTAGCTCCATCACAAAGATCCAAATATAATCATTTTTTTTTTTTTTTTTTTTGTGTTTCTGAAGGGGCATTAATTATCTTTCCTTTCTTTGAAAGAGAATTTATTTAAATTCTAGAAAAACCCTCATTAGTTTCATCATAAATTTGGCAGCAAAAAAAAGACAAGAAAAAAAAAGGTTCTGTTGTGTGTGCTTTTTGTGTGTCCCAAATTATCTAGTAGTTTATTTTTGGAGGTCTCCCTTCAATTGTGCATTTTTGCCACCAATGATTAATTTCATTCTAGTCCATTTTTAGATTATCACCCACCCCCACCATCCTGAACACTACATAATATTTGGCTATGCAGGAGGCTACAAACTTGAGCTGTTCATTACAAAATCTTGACAAACAATTGTTATATTTAAAAATATTCAAGTGCAATTTCTATAATTTAAGAAATTTTCTTATTACTATATGTATATATATCTATAGTTTTTTTTGGGCAGGGAACTTTTTCTTTTTCTTTTTTCAGTTTTCGTTGTCACAATTCGTTTTCCCTGAGTCACCAAAAAAAAAAAAAATGGAATGTTTGTATTATGGAACCATGTGGAATTGCATTGATCTTATTGGATATTGTACCAATGATATTATGTATTCAAAGTCTTGTTATTATCAAAGGTCATGCCTTCCTGATTGCATCATACCATGCTTTAAGAGTTCTGGAACATATTACATTACGGCCGTGGCGTGTATCCATTTGTTGTCTGATTCTGCAAAATACCGCTTCTCTCTCTCCTCACTGAAACTTGACCCGAATGAGATCGAAATCTGACTGTCACAAAGTTACTTATGGTTATACAAATCCCCGGTTATTCCGTTTTATACAAATTTTCAATTTCAACTTTTCTTTTTCTTTTTTTTTTTACCCCGAGTTATCCTAAAATACTCTTGCATAAAAAAAAAAAAGTAAAACTAGAATCATCACTTTTTGAATCTCATGTGAACCTTTTCAGAATTTATCTCTCTTGTTGCATGTGAAATATTTTCTTGAAACATGAAATTAATCAAATGATTTATATCCAAACAGAGTGTGTATGGCATACTCGTGCATGTGCTATAGTTGTGTACAGGATTATGAAATAAATATTAGTGTCTCATGCATGTGGCCTTTTCTCAATTTATATTTTGTGCTGGTGCGCTCTTGTGTCGTCCGCATTGATATATATACCCTATATACACGTATAATTGTATATATATATATATATGAATACATGTATATATATATATACATATATATACATATATATATATATTTTTTTTTATATATATATATATGTATACATATATATATATATATATATATATATATATATATATATATATATATATATATATATATATATATATATATATATATATATATATATATATATATATATATATATATATATATATATATATATATATATATATATATATATATATATACATGTATGGTGAAGCATTATATTCATATCCCTATATTATTGCCGGTGATATAAAATTTTGAGAGAACTGTGCTAAACAGATTTTCTCCTGTACCCAAAATACACTGTCTACATTATGATAATAATTTAATGAACTACCGTGTAATGTAATCAACACCGTGCTATTCTGTAAACCCGACAATATTTTATGGTGATAAACTGAATGACTGCCGCATTGTCCGATAATTCTGTTCTGACTTGTGATTTATACAATTATAATTGAATATGCATAATAACAACTTGATAGTGTAAACTTATTCTATTATGTATATGTAAGTATGAAAATGTATGGTTCACATAAAATTAATGATCGAGATCTGATTTTGAAATTTTAATCCTTTTGATGAGTCAATTGTTTGGCTGATCATGATGACTGCACAATATTATTCAATTACAAATGCTATGTATACTTATAGGTACAATAGAAACGCAACGATCTATAATTGGCTTAATAATTAGTTAATCCAAGTTTGGGTCTACAAGAATGTTCTTTTCAGTGCACAAGTCTATTCTCTTCATTTTCAAACGTTCGCGATCCTAAATTGATTTTCTTTCTCAGCCAATCCGTGAATCCTGGTAAACATTCTTCGAGTACTACCATAATATGATGACTTTGATAGACAATAATATTGACTGGAACGATACTTTAACGATTGCTATATACTCAAAATAAATATAAATAATTATTAATATAAATATAATATAAATACATATAAATATAAATATATATATAAATATAAATATATAAATATAAACATGAGAGGCATAAAATAGTACTGCAAACATAAACAAATCGAAATAAATAAGCCTTCAAAGTCGTTATAATTCCCACAAGATCGTAAATTTGCAGGTATTTTGTTCCATTCTCGTGGCCCAGCAACATGGACCTAGTTCTTGGCACATTCAGGAGCACGGCTGCCTGTGATCGAAGCGTCCTCGTCGGGGATTTTAGTGATATTATCTCCTTTATGTAGGCTGGGGCTTTATTATATATGGATAGCTTTAAGTATTAGGACACACAGTTTGAACGTAATCCATTGTTCCCTTGGTAGCCAGTGTAGTTCTTTTGAGGATGGAGTTGTGTGCTCCCATCGCGGCACTCTCATGAGTATCCGTGCAGCTGAGTTTTGGGACAATTGTAGGCGTTTCAGTCGACGGGCAGGTTATTATAGAGATTTATAAAAAAAAATATTTGTCACACACTTCAGCTGCAGTGTGTTACTTTTACAGTAGTAAAAGTAAACAACAGCCGTTGTTTACTTTTTCTTTTCTTCCTCTCTTTTAGGTTTATCAGGCTTACACAAAAATATTCTTTCAGGGGGAATTCTTGTATCAAAACTCATGTTCATAATATTTGCTTGGGAGTATTTTGTTCAATTTGAATTTATTATATTTGTTTTCGTCCTAATTTTCATCCTAATCGATTACTGATCCTTATGCTAAGAGTAATATATTCTGCTCTATGCATTTGTGATTTGCCATTTAATAGCTAATAATTAATCGTTTTTTTGAAAATTCCACCAATTCCGTTTGATACCATTTTTTGCCTTCACACTTTTACTCCTTATAATATTTTTTTCCCAATTATTTAATTCATGTGTAGCAATTTAATCGTATTTAGCTACTAATATGCATGCAATGAAATAGTTCTACTAAACTTTTTTTTTTTTTTTTTTTCCTGAGTTAGTTTTCTTTACCTTTTTGTTTGTGCAAAATGTTTTGCCTTTTCATCCTGACATTTGGACATGGTGGACATTTATGTTTATAATATTATTTGATGATTAACTTAAGAAATCTCTCATGTTCACTTTGTGTGCAAACTGGATATTTTTTACCCTGCGGAAATAATGATAGCACCTACAAATTATTCCGTCAGTGCATAACCTCTCACTATTGCTCAGCAGATATTTCAACATTAACAAAAATCAATAGCCCTTTTTTATGCATTACATTATTTATTTATCTTTCTCAGATTTTTTTTCGTCCTAATTTCTGCAATTTATTTTTTCATTTCATTATTTCTTTTGGGATCCCATCTTCAAATAAATATTATGGCCCTCAGAAATGAATAAAAAGGATCCGAGATGCAATGGTTAAATTCTTCGTGTATTTTGTTTATTCTCAAATCGCTTAAGTTTTGTATTGTTTATTGCTGAACTGTGATATACTCTCAAACCGAGCAGTTAAACCCTCGTCAAACCCGAGGTAGTTAAACCCATGTTCATGAAATCAATTAACCTAATCATTGTAAGGATCAGCTTTACTTTGTTAATCCGAGCTAAACTAGGTTTATGAAATCGGGCACTTGTCATTATGTTCGCTGGGCAAATCTGAATGATAAGGTTGTGTATATGAAATCCTTGAAAGCAAGCTAGAGGATTAGGGGAAGGGTTGAAAGTGCGTTATGACCCACTCCTCTCCACTGTGCCCCCAAGCAGATGCCATGATGTCATATACAGCTTTACCCGAAACTCATAGATTACGGATTTGTGGGGGACAAACAATTAAAGTAAAGAATTATAAAGGCAACTTGAAGGTCATTTTGATCAATATAACCATACATCTTGGCGAAGATTTTTTCGGCTGTTGATCTAGTTGAAACCGGTTTCCTTCCTCATGCTATGAAAAAAAAAAAAAAAAAAAAAAAAAAAAAAAAAAACATGGCGCCAGTCAGAATAGACATGCAGTTCATCACTAAAACAATATCAGTAGCCTGTTTGTTCGCCTTAGCAGTAAGATTGCTCAGCAGAAAGAAGGGCAAAAAATCGAAAATACCATTGTGTACTCTATTGATCTTCACTTGTTTACTATCGGAACGGTAATATCCTGTAACTCACAAAGTACGTGCAGCAACGATGGAAAAGAAGGATCATGGAACCCAGCAGATCAATCCATGACTTAAGTTTTGTGATAGTTTGATAGTTTTGTGTCCCGTTTTATCATTCTTAGGAACATTGAGTAGCTGTCTAGACGAATTATCCAGTCTAAGTACTGTGCATGTACGAGGGTTGTTCGAAAAGTTCTCGGCCTAACGTGGAACGCGCAATACTAGAGACGTGAAATTTGGAGGTTAGATAGCACAACTATTCACAAGATCATACGTAGCTTTATTTTTTCCCCTGGCATAACTAGTTTGATTGAGCACACTCCTATCAATATCACTGTCAAAGCTTCATTTCAGGTACGTGCCAACAGTTCGATTTGTGGGCCTCTCATAACACTTACTTGCAACATTTGATCGCTAATTTTAATCGAGTACACTGCTTGTGTATTGGCTTTGCTGTGATGAATATTTAATGGAAATCTTTCGACAAAAAAATTAAGTTAATGCCAAAATTGCGGTACGGAGGTGCATCAAAAATATCCGCTCATATTTCATCATTCGATCAAAAAGCCACGCAGCTATTTCAATTTATTATTATACTGTTGTTGTGTGAAAGAGACATATACTTGAGGCATCTGCTGCTGCCTCAAGAATTGTCTTACTGATAATTTAGTTCAATATATTATATCACTATACATGTGCGTCTAAATGAATATTTTATTCTATCTTTATTCTTTTATTCTCTTTTACTTTATTTTATAATTATTAATATATTCTATAAAAATTCCATCATAGTGTTACAAGCACATTTTTTTTTTGATGCGTCTATGAGGAAAATATCGTGGAAATACGTCTTTGAGTAATGGTTTAAAATCGATTTTGAATTAGCGCGTAAATCAGGAGTTTGCTGCATTTTGACGAAATGTCGAACCTGCATCATTCAAATTGGGGCCAGATGTGATCACGTGACTTTCTTGGAAATTCAAGGGTTGCAATTTTTATCTGGAAAGCTATCCTATATTCAAATCAAATTTCAACATTCTGTGATAACGTGTTCTATATGTTAGGCCGAGGACTTTTCGAACAACCCTGGTATATAGATAGGGTTTGTGTATAATTAGGTGCAAAGAAACCCAACGATCTATAATTGGCTTAATAATAATTTCATCCACGTTTGGGTCTATAAGAATATTTTACGCGGTGTACAAGTCTATTCTCTTCATTTTCAAACCGTTCGCGATCAAAAATTTATTTTCGTTCGCAGCCGGTAAACATTCCTTTGAATACACCCATGACAAGATGACTTTTATAGACGATTAACTTGACTGGAACGATACTGCAAAGAGTGTTTTACTCGAAAGTAATCAGACCTTTGAAAAAATTACACTTTGGGAAGGCTGGCGGCTTCCTGAAGGGTAGTATCCAGAAGCCTTCTGGAGCGCGGAGTTGATCCAAGAGTTGCAAACCGCCAAATGGGATACAGATTAACCATACAACAAACACGTTGTCTAGCAGAAAAATATACAAGTCAACCTTCGATTGACCCCGTTCTGGATGCCTAAAAGTGACAGCAAACCGATACAGATCAGATGGCTGGCGTGCCAGCGGCCGAAAGGCCATTACGCCAGTCTTCTAAGTTATCTATTCACTGTTTACTCTTTTCTTTGATTTTAACCATAATAAATGTTTTTGCCGGCCGGACTGCTTGTCTGTCTGCCTGTATGTCTGCCTGTCTACTCAAGAAAGTTGCATGCAAGCTAGAGAAAATCACATTCGGTCGCAAAGTTTAGATCATAATCGCTATTCCATTACCGGCATTGCGCATGCGCTAAACAATAAACTATGGATTACTCGGTGTAGCAGCAACTCGTGGATTCTAAAACTACCAAAATATCGCTCGTTTTACCTCGAAAGCTTGGCAAACAACGATGAATAAACTTCTGCCTATGTATTACTATAAGCAAACGTTAGTCTGTAAAATCAGAACATGTAGCGAACAATTAATTGCAATGTATCCTCATCATCGACCTGTTTTTACTTTTCTAGAAATTCAACTAGTGCACTAAAAAATCATGTTGTATGTCCCTTTAATCACATGATCAAGGCATGTGTCATCAATGACAACGATTGATATGAATTTATTTATTATGTCCCCATTTTATTTCCAGATGAAACGGAGCTTTTGTCTGAAATCTGTCCTTCAGAGGAATCAGAGAAATCAGGGAAAAAATGCCATATCTTGGCCTATTTAAATCATTTTCAACTGCAGCATTGGAAAAAGTACAAATGTAATGTTGTAATTTCTGCTCAACTAAAGTCAATACCTGGTATAACCCCTTGTTAGTATAAGGGCATAGAGACTTGAAAAATAACACCGTATTTTCGTTTTCAATTCTGAGAAGCCGATTGACTTTCCACGCTAATTATTCGTTTGGATGAACACGGCTATAAAATATTCACCAATGCCCTTTAGAAACTCGCACATATTTGGTGGGTTTTTGTGGAGGGCAGGGACTGGGGTGGGGTAAGAATATTATGTTTCTTTAATGTTTTTTTTTTAATGTTTTTTCTTTTTATGTTTTTTTAATAATTTATATTATATTATGTAAGAATATTATGTATATTATGTAAGAATATTATGTAAGAATATTAGGTTTGTGCATCATGTGAACCTGCTTCCAAAAAAGAACCCATTGACACCAAATTTGCCCAGATTAGAGACATTGAGTGAATCAGCAGCACCTTGCGGTTGCGCTGACCAGTGACTCCATCGTTTACCGTGATTTACACCTTCATCGGGAATGCGGAGCTTCTTGTAAACTGGATTACTTATGTATTTTCTATCAATGGCTACCGAACATTCGCCCATCAAGCACCCATCCTTTGGAACCGATTACCTTCCAACCTACAGTACCAGCAATCGCTTGATGCTTTTAAAGCCCAACTTAAGACTTACTATTTTAACATTGCATTTTCTAGTATTTAATGATTTTCCTTTTATCTCTGTTTGTACAGCGCATTTGAATGTTCTTTGATATTGCTGAAAATGCGTTTTAAATGTAATAAATGAAATGAAATGAAATGAAATGTTTCACGGGATCCATAGTCCTGCTATGGAGGATTGGCAAGGAAATCAGCCGAGATCCGAGTGCCTTGCAACTATGGAACATCATAAATTATAGATGCCCTGCTCCTCTCCAATCCCAATAACTACGCATAGAGAATGTCCAAATGTATCTCAGTGGCATGAATTTTTGTCATTGAATTATTAAGTTATCCACATTCTGGTCAAATAAGCAAGCACACTCAGTATTCAACCCACATATCTACAACGGTACATAGTTCACACCGAACAATACCCCAAGGCCAGAATATTTCATTGTGTTTATGACACGCGGACGAAGTCGGATGTCATAGGCCAAGGTCAGAGAAGAGGTAAGTTATGCTTCTTCTCTCAATTCTCTCTAGGTTTTGCAATGACTTTTATTGCATGGATCTTCACTCACTGCATGAATAATCCGATATAAGCCAAGATTGTTCTCGCTTCCCCTTTGAGATATCATGCCAACTTTCTTGCACTCATAAGCACTAGTGTCATTTAGGTCCAGTGAACTATTTTAAGAGTAATTATATATGTTGTTAATTCTAACCCGTAGTAGGGCCTAGTCATTTAACCAAATATATGCACTGCGACCAAAATCAATAAGTTCTAAAATTGAAATTGACTCGCAATATTATCGGAAAATGGAGATCACAAGTTTTGGCTACAAAGGTTAAAAACAACACCTTGTGAACATATTGGTTTCCTCTTACAACAACTCAGATTCAGTCTGGAGAGGGTTTTATTTCTTGGTATCTTTTTTTTCCCTTTCACCAGATTTCGGTTCCCATTCGTGTGAATGATATCCTTCGTCAATAATCTTGTATGCAACTTTGGTATTTTTATGCAGCATATGGTTCGTAACACGGCTAAGTCAATCTTTCATGTCATGTTACAGGGAGTTTCCTTTTGAGGGCGCTTTCCACGATCAGATTCTTCCTAAGACAGTCGAGAGTTATACATGCATCGATAGCATTGATGCCCGATATCGTAATGAGCTAACGTGTTCCATTCCGAGTAGCCGAAAAATATCAGCGTCATACGTATATAAGCTTGAACATAATGAATAAACAAACAGTACGTACAACACGATCCATCTTCGCATATTGCATAATACATATCTCATCTCTGGAAGTGACTATCTCATGTCGTGGATTATTTGGCCACTTGTTGGTTTCTAACTTACTAACCTGTATAACCACAGGAATAACATCACGTGATTATTGCATTACGCTGCTGTTACTATAAATGCTGACGATATAATTAGAAGGTTCGTTTGTAATAGATGGTGACGCGGATGCATCACCATTATATTGCGTGTGCATGCAGTTGCAGGCAATACGCATTGTTGCGATGCAGTAACGCTACTGTTGCATGGTGGCACCAGGGTATTGCGATTGCTGACATTATCAGAAAGAGTTTGCAAAACTATAACTGTTAGATTAGACTGGGCCGACTTATGATGCTGTGTAATTGTGTCTTTATTTCTGTTTGGCTATATCCATCCATTAAGTCACTCTTGGATTAATCGAATGCCATCGTACACGTCAATAACGTCATCAGTTCACACATCCAAAGATGCTGTGAGGCGCTGAAAGAAGATATGGAGAAAGATAGGCCAAGGGCAGCTGCTGCAGGTGGTTTGTCTTCTGATTAGCGTTGCACCTTCATCTTTTGTATTCTATGATGTACTCTATGATGTAATACGCAGTTGTGTTCTCGCAATTGAGCTGTCGGTGACAATTAACCATACAATGGTTAATTGTATCGATAGATGTGTTGTTCTGGGTAGATTGGATAACCCTGGATTATTTTGGAATTATAAGAATAACCCTACTTTAGCCTTCGTGATTTTTTTACTATACCCTGAACTGCTGTGTGCCTATTGCGAGTTGTCTTAAACCACAATCGCATATACTTGTCGATTCAGATATCAATGGCGTTTCAGAAGGAGTATTAACCAGCATGAATCCAACATGAATAAACGATAATACTCAATAATGGCATTTCTATTGAGAATCCCTGTTGCTTAACATGTTTATGACCATTCGCTAATAAGATCAAAGCATACCCTACATTGTAAGGTCATCGTCTTCCAGTACAGCATTGAACCCACTAGTTTGGTTCTACGCACTTAACCATGGAATTTATGTTAATGCAATTGTCCTACCAGAATATCACACTATCCGTCTTCGATGCGACTCGGCGGGGTCTACACGACTACCCTCTGTCCCACGAGCAGCATTCTAATTTACTATCGCAATGGTTGAATCAGCTATGTTTTTGCGGTGGTTTCTTCAGCAGTCCAAATCGTTTTCTGTGGATACCAGACAATAAGTCTTGGACATATTGTCTATTGTCGTCCATAACACCCATACCATTTGACTCCATGCCATTCATGGGTGCTACTTTGTGTCCATCGGCATTGCAGTTTTGCTAACGTCACAAGACACGCTATTTGGGTTCAGTAATTGTTATACAGGTGCCTACAGGTTGCATGCCCCCTCCCATTCCTCCGATTTATATCGTAAACGCGATTGTATCAAATTGCACCACTGAAATAATCCTCTATGATCACATTTGCTTCTACACCATGACAGATAATTGTTTACCCACAGTTTTTTTCTTTTTCTTTTTTTTATTAAGACGTGACACGACCAGTTACTTTTTTGCCTCAACGATTTCTCGGAAAACATTAGATTTCTAATGGGTGTCCGAAACACGACTCTTTGCTCTTTGTATGCGCAGTTTCAAACTAAATCACACCAGTTTCTTCCCTTTCATAAATTATCTCTAACAATTTAACCGACAAACATGATGAAACTCCATTTTTCGTTGCCCCAAATACATGAACACTGGATATTCTGTCAGTGAATAGCTATGGATTCCATCGTCATCAAGCAGCTGTTCATGCTGATGCTCTTAATTAATCTCCAACGGAGCGGTTACGAAGGTGAAAAACCCCGATGGTTACGCAACATGAGAAACTCATAAAAACCACACTTTCTAAGAAACGGCGCAAAAGGCTTCCAATTTCTGCGAAGTTATCTTATTCTGATCAGCCAGGCGTGTTAATTCTACCAGTAAATGGCCTCCCATAAAAATATTAGTTAAACGTGGATAGACATTCATCCTGGACCAGTTCAGTTTATGTTCTGTTTCTTCTTTGACCGTTCTTTCTGCAAACAACCCTGTACGAATCCTTGACCCACAGACGATCCTGTATGTTTACAACTCTTCTTTGGTTACTAGGAGCAACTGTAGCACACTTGTTCAAGTAGAGCGGGTGATGGCAGGTAGAGTAATTGTTGGCCTTGTATTTTGACTTGGCGCTCGATAATTCTCTCAATGGTAAAGATGGAATGAAAGAGACACTCGATAGTCTCGATTAGAATTTAGATATGAATGCATGCATCATACAATAATTGTGTCCTTGTATATTGTAATTTGGAGTTTTGATTTTTAAAAACGAAGCTTCCTATACAAGTTCAATGAATGAATTACATTCCTGCAAACATTACCACATAATTGATTCCCATAAACCAGGGAGCTAGTATGCCAAAGTCTAATCCATTCAAAATGATTTCATATACTAGTACTTGCTTCATATAACATGATCGGGGACCACATTACAATCTCAGAAACCTGAAACCAGCCCCCACTTTCAACGCCATGCCTAATAGCTCATCCGTACATAATTCATTCCTGGTTAGGGGCGCGTTGCAATCAATCAAGGCACGTGTAGGTGCACAGATGTGCAAGCAGTTTTATCACATACAGGATCGATCTGCTGTCAAAATATAAAATCGGCATTTATTTTCTCTCGTATTGAGATGCCTGGGATATCTTCCAGGGTGTGTAATGCAGCCTAGCTATGCTCAGTGCATATCTGTCTGCACACAGATATAGGCGAAAATTAGGGTCTCCATTTTCATGATTCTACTGGGAAATTTACATATAATTATATAGCGTACTGATCGACGGCAAAAGAATCGCCACTATAAAGGTCGCGCAACGACTATGCAATTATATATGGTTGCTGAGCGACAACAAACAACGGGGGAAAATAAGAGAATTGAATTGTCCAGGAATATCCCCCCCCCCCAAAAAAAAAGGATACAGTTAAGGAAAATCGTCAAGGAAAGCCGGCATTGACGCATACTTGATGGTGCATGGTCGCGGTTTCAATTGTGGATGACATTCCGGGATGGCCTCCCGCTCTTTCCGTGGGATGGGGAACTAAATTTTAAGTGATGTTCTATTGACTCATAGCACCAATTGATAGCATTCCGTGCCAAAAACACCATGCCTGGATGCAAGCGTAAGGAAATAATGCATTCCGAATATCGGGGTTAGCATTGCGCCTATGGGAGAATGGCTTCCATTGCGAAGTATAGGAGGCAAACGTCAGCTGATGGCTTGGTTTGGCTGATGACTGATTGGTTCCGTTCCCCTCGTGAAGCTATCGATTTCAGCCAATCAGAGCAGAGCATCTTCGCCATAAAAGGACATCTTTGTTGTTTATGAAACGAAAGCGCATGCGTGGTGCACTCTGGCTGACCTTTTTACTGTTTCAGGATGAGAAACATGGTAGGTGTCCTAGAAAATCGCTTGTTAAAATAAGAAAAATAGCGAAAAATATTTTTTTTTCACGCCTGACTGGTGGCAAAATGATTATTCTATCTATTTCCGAAAAGAAAAGAAAAAAATATCCAGGGGTTTAGTCGCAGGACACGCTGATATGACGAGGCCCATTGTAAAAGATGGGGAACTCGGTGTTTCATCACAGCTGCTGACGTCACGCCTAGTTAGCAATATATCGCCCGCGAAATCGTTAGCGATGATATTCCTTGTGTGGGCCAGGCATAGGAATCATTTATGGTGCATCAAATAACGACTCAGAGTCAATTTTGAATCAGTTCTCCCTCCCTTTAAATAGATTTCATCGTATGCATTGTACAATGCGTCATATAACCAGGTCTCCCTCCCTTTAATATCCTGATTACAAAGCCGAAGTTCATGTCCAGTATATTAGGCCCATGGTTTATTCGGCGCAATGGATTAACCGCGAACTGCTATTAATAGCAGTTAATAGCGGTTAATGCGGTGTTAATAGACAAACTGATATGCCTATAATGTCTAAGCTGACGCGATAAGAACTTAAAGGGGTGATCTCAAATTAAAGAACCATTAAATGATTCACAAGCGCAAGCTATATATGCACAAAAAATATAGGTCACGAACATTCAACTTAAAATCACAATTACCAAATGTAGCAATTCGATGATAATCGCCTGCACATTCCTTGCCACGCTCGCACGCACGCACACAGGCCTTCGTGCGGTGAATGCCGTATAGGGGCATTGATTGGGTGCTGCGCCGGTGGTGAAGAGGCGCACAAAGCAAATAGCACTCTGGCTGTTGTCTGGCGTTCGTTTTCGTGAATATGATCGATGAAAGATGAAACATCATGAATCGATGTCTGTGGAATCAACAGCAACAAGTGAATTGATGTCTATGGAATTATCACAAGTGATTCTGTGGCAGAGGACGAGGCCGTGGGCAATGTGAAACGCACAATGGAATTTGCTCTGTGGTACATAGGAGAGGTGGTTTCTGACACACTCACTTTGCATACTAATAATGATTCCACCACGCATGTCCCTCCTCAGCACCACGGAGATATTTCTCTATTCTAAACTGACACCGACACGTTGCTATGGCAAATGCCCCAGGCTAATGATTGTCACAAATAGCGAGTGACAGTCGCATCATTTTGAGGCTATAGATTGGTCACACCCCGTTCGGGTTTTTTTCTTTCGGCCCCCAGCGACGCCTACAGCTATGATGTCGATCGGTTTGATTTGCTAATTAAGTAAATCAATGCAACTGTATGGTGGATCCATTAGGGATAAGTGCGATGAGGTCACCAGCTGAGATGCGCAAATGCTGCGTGACATTAGAAATGGTTAGCAATACAATTCTGTTTTCTGGACATGCATTGCATAACAACAGCACTTTCGCCGATATATAGCTTCGATGGGTTTATGATTTAACCCAATATTATTATTTTTATTGTGTATAAAAAACCATTATGATGTATTGGCAGATGGTTAGCATACATTGTTTGTACATAACTGTATAGCTATGGTAAGTAAGTATAGGTAAATCTGTGTGTGGCTGCGGTATGTTTTCTATATTTTTTGTTTGAGGCCTGTATACACACGATTGAAGCCGCCTGTGCTCCGCTGCACTCATTGCAATAAAATTAACATCTAATGCAACAATGCGGGTGAATATGCCTATACAATCCAGAGAAATGCATTTACCAAAACACAACATGCTTTAGATTTATCACCCAGGCAACATGTTCAAGATCCTTGAGCTACTCCATTACTCACTTGTATGGTCTATGTTTATACAAGCCACCTAGCAGCAGCAGTGTTAGACCATCTACCTTCGAGTGAGAGATCATCAACAACTCCCTTTGGGTGTAATCTTTAGAGGAGCAGTCAGACTTATCGAGATAACACTTAAGTTCAAGTCGGAGAAGCTAAAATAATGGAAATCCAACAAGAGTTTCGTGTTGTCTTTTGGCTCACTCCAACAAAAGGGTTTGTTTGATGAGTGACTAGAAGATTGTTTACACAGTCAGAATAACCCCCGGTGTCTCCCATATAGTGTTCATTTCCTACCATTGTGATCGTGCATTTCATCTCATTCCTCTCCGTTCCTCATCATATAGCCTTTGTGATAATATTATACACAGCAATTGAATAAATAATCCCTTAACCTTACTAACCCTCACAACTCTTTCATCATCAATGTAGGGCTTCCCAATAACCACTATTATTAGTCACCAATTACCACATATACGACCAACTCTCCAGAGTGTGCATCAATGGACCTTGCACCTTGGAGCCGCCCCAAGGGTATAATACGGTCCATAATTGACCCTTAACGATTGACCGCACAAATGGACAGTTTTGTCCGTCAGATGTTCTGAATGGTCATTCTGTGACATGATGTGCATTGCTCGGAGCAGTGAAGCGTTGCTTCTTTGTTTGGTTTATTTCGCAGTGTTCATTGCATCGTCTATAATTTGTCGATTTCGAGGCTGTGTGTTGGCACAGCGACCTGTAGAATTCCACGACTGAACAGAGTTCACATAATGAAGCATTCCTTTGAGCAGCTCATACGTCAGCTTCATGCTAACACAAACCAGAGACGTTTCACCGATTGCTCTTCAAACCAAGAGTCTACTAATGGATGCTGATAGCTATACCGACAGTCATGGGTTCTCAAAAGCAACTTCACTATACCTGAGATGACAACAACCTGCAAGGCTAGAGAACGGATTGAGGAAACGTTCAATAATCAATAATATTTTTATTGTACCTGTATTACCCAATAAACCTCCTCTGCAGCTTGTTTGCGAACGCCATCTGCGTACGTACGTTCAAAGTGGCACGTGTCGAACAGAGAAACCTGGGAATCAGAATATATATATCTAAGCAACCTGAACTATTGTTTTTTTCAGCATGGAATCAATTTCACATGTTGGTGGAAAATTCTCGTTATAATTGCACAATAGAATTTCATATTTAAGGACTGAATCGCTACATGTTTCTACTATACTCCACAGACAACAAGCGAGCAATGCCGAGTTATACATACGAAATGAATGATAAATGCAAGTGCCATTTCGCAGTTGTTGAATTGCTCGTCCCACCGACCTTTCCTACGCACCTCACTAGGGCCTGGGTTCTCAAACTGAGGCCAAATATACACCACAACACATACTCAATCTGTGTCAAGACAGAAGACATGATAGAATTGCTAGTTCCAACTGTGACTGGAATAACTGACATTGTTATTTCAATAAAATTGAACAGATCTCTTAATCATAACATAAGATAACTCTTAGGCATAACTAAGATAACTCTAAGGCATAACATAACTCAGGATTGAAGGCCTAAGTCATAGCATATGCAACTCGCCATCGACATCAATAAACCTCTTCAGGGGATTAATCCGTTAGCAAATGATTGTAATCTTTACTGATTACTGATTGGCTATTACTTGAATGACGATGCCAGACTGGCAAAAGGAAAGCCCACCTGTGGCCAATACACTCGCTGTTGCATAGAACCAACCGACTTTTAGCGCCGCTATAACTCCTGCAATGATTACATTTGCCCTATAAGTATGGGCACACGTTGATGCGTATAAAGCACAGAATTATTACGATTTGATAGCAGAGTACTCCAAGACCATTAAGCGCTGCCCACTCCAGACAATATCACTCGTTATTGGGGAACGGGAGCGCCAGCAGGTCGTTGGGAAACATGTTAATGATGCTTGGTGCTCTCCTCATTTACGGGAACAAACACGGGGGTAAATGCCGCTCTGCACGGGAGATGGAGCAGATTGCAGTTCAATTTCGTGCATCATTTACATTCTTGACATGAAAACGCAGTGGATGACCTCTTTATCACGTGATTTTTGTGTGCTTAGCAATATTTTTCTTCATGATAAGCAGAAAATATTCTGGCCATGAACTGGAAGAAGAAAGTAGGTCATTTTCTGATGGAAAAATTCACCACAGGTGGGTAGAAACTTCTAGATTTCTGAGGAATGTGTCGGTGCCGATCTGTCTCGGATATAAACACCTTGGCATGTTTGCGTGTGTTATTGATATCAAGTTTCCATAAGAGACGATGTTTTTGCTCTGTTGTCGCATGATAATGGGGAATCAATCAGCTTATAAGAATTGAAAATCAAATCATATATACCCACATGAAGCAATCATGATACACGTACTATGACTACAGAAAAATCAGAGATATGATAATTAAGATATAGATGAAGTATTCTATTGTAATTTTGGCCTCGCGGATGGATTAAGTCATCCAGATGCGTTAAATTGTTGAGTGATTTGTAACAGGAAGTTTCACATGTTATTCAGCTGGGTTAGATTGTTGAGTCACAGGAAATAAATACGAAAAATCGCGAGATATCGCAAAATATCGCGAGTTACTGAGCTCTCACACTCAAGTCTCATGAAATTAAAGGGAGGGAGAACTGGTTAAAAATGGACTTTGAGTCGTTATTTGATGCACCAAAAATGATTCCTATGCCTGACCCACACAAGGAATATCATCCCTAACGATTTCGCGGGAGATATATTGCTAATTAGGCGTGACGTCAGCAGCTGTGATGAAACACCGAGTTCCCCATCTTTTACAATGGGCCTCGTCATATCAGCGTGTCCTGCGACTAAACCCCTGGATATTTTTTTCTTTTCTTTTCGGAAATAGATAGAATAACCATTTTGCCACCAGTCAGGCGCGAAAAAAAAAAATATTTTTTGCTATTTTTCATATTTTAACAAGCGATTTTCTAGGACACCTACCATGTTTCTCATCCTGAAACGGTAAAAAGGTCAGCCAGAGTGCACCACGCATGCGCTTTCGTTTCGTAAACAACAAAGATGTCCTTTTATGGCAAAGATGATCTTTTTTTTTTCTTTTTTTTTTTATTAAATTCATGCCATAAAAACGACAACGGTGAATAATAAAAGGCATGGCCGACAAAAAATTATTCACACCAAAAGTAAATTTGTTAAAAATAATTATAATGAGAATGAATAAAAGTGATAAAAACGTAAAAATAGTATTGTCATGTGAATCAAAAACGATCAATTGAAATGGTAAAAACCAGAACATCTACAAAATGACGTCATGGTGCAAGAGTTAAAAACATTAAAATGATGATCCAATTTATAAAAATAAAAATCAAGTAAACGATGTTTAAAAATAGAAATAGTAGGTGAGTTTCTAATATTAACCGGTAAAATATTCCGTAAGTGACAAACACGGTTAAAAAAAAAAAAAAAAAAAGATTTAAAAGTCTCAGTTTTTACATTATGTTCAAATAGAAGCAAACCATTGTTAGAGGATCTAAGAATACGCGTATTGTCTAAAATTTTGATTTCATCGCTGAAATCAACATTGATATGACCTTTAAAATATTTAAAAATAAACATAAGATCAATAAATTCTCTCCGATAAGATAAGGGTAAAATATGAAGTTCATTTAAGCGACTAGAATAAGACATTTCGTTAAAATCACTACAAATATATTTGGTCATTGACCTCTGGACAGATTCAATTAAGCTAATATCTCGCTTTGTTGCTCTGATTGGCTGAAATCGATAGCTGCACGAGGGGAACGGGACCAATCACGGCAAGCCTTCAGCTGACATTTGCCTCCTATACTTCGCAATGGAAGCCATTCTCCCATAGGCGCAATGCTAACCCCGATAATCGGAATGGATTGTTTCCTTACACTTGCATCCAGACATGGTGTTTTTGACACGGAATGAGTCAATAGAACATCACTTAAAATTCAGTTCCCCATCCCTTTAAAGAGCTATTCATATATCCAGCAAATATGCATCTAAATAGTTTTTATTAATCTGGGTCATTTCTGTTCCTCCAAAACAACATTTCCAAATGTTGTTTTCAGGCAGTTTCTAAAGACTTATTGAGCAGTTCATGCGTTACAAATCGTTTCAATAGGCTTTATTTTTATATTCAAGCGGACCATGAGAGTTCATGGCAACATTAAAGTTGTAGAATTGAATCTTTGAATAACGTTGCCGATTTCTTGTCGATTTGAACATTTTGTTCCGCACTGATTAGCCAAGCAAATTAAGGCTATGATTGAAACATCGTGTTATTTTATTATTTTATCATGTTATTTTTTGATTTTTTATTTAATTTAAAATTAAATAAAAAAATTATGTCCTTATGCTGAGGCTATGCATTCACACGACGAGCATGGCCAACTGGCCCATTCGTGGTCATAGATCAGTAACTTAGTAATACTATTTGAGGTGTTATTGTGTGCAAGTCATTATACAAAACAGAAGAACTTTATCAAACGACTCAGTAATTATCACACCAACGAAGTTGGCAGGAAACAGATAACCCATTTTTGCTAATCCCCCTGTTTCAGTTGGGTTTTGATTTTAAATAGTCTTGCTCTGACCCAACGATGTTAAAGCATTAAAACTGCTGTCTTGTAACGACGTAATCCAGTGATTTACATATAAATTACTGTACCGCTTAATTGGTCACTCATATGGCTATTCCATTGATTCGGTTCGTTGAAGGAAAGCCTCAGACAAACTTTGATCGGCATTGATAATTTTGCACTATATAATTAATTGAATAGATGAAGTCTATTTGCTTAAGCCTTTGTTTAAAGTTAAGAAATGGCAATCTGGTCGTTTGCAATGAGGCCTATGGATTTATCACCAAAAAAGCACCAATTAGCTTCCGAAATACGGAGCTTTGTTTTGAAAAGAAAATGTTTTACATGTACTTTCTTCACTCCTCTAGCGGCGCCATTGAATCGGCGTTGAAAGCTGATGAATGAAAACGACATAGCTTTGAAAAACAAAGGCTGTTTATTGCCCTGCGGAGAGTTATCAAAGATAAGCTACGCTACAGTAAGTAAAATGCCCCGGAAGAAGCATATGTGAGAGTCCACGGCAAAACAGGTCACATGGATCGGGATAAAGGCATCAGCGGACAGCTGACACTTTCCTGGATATTTTGGTGCAAAAATCATGTAGATATCTCAGGGGGTTGCAAAGTTATGGCGTTTTGAAGTCTGAAACTTCAAAAACCATCATTTTGAGAAATTCGCGATTGAAAGTCTAGATTAATGTTATTAATATTCATTTAGGCATATTTCAGGCCACAGGTATCATATCATGATGAAATTTGACATGCCTGTTTTCCTCATCCTGGTGTCTATTACATGCAAGTTTCATAGAGATTGAGCTTGAGCAAAAAAAAGTTACAATGTATTACAATAAGTAAAAGGGACACCAGTTTCCGACTGAAAAACATGAAAAATTACAGAGATGGAGGTGGATGTAGAGGTAGGGGTGGAGGTGGAGGAGGAAAAGGAGGAGGCGTGCCATTATGGTTCTCGTCACTGTCAGACCTAGCATCGGAACTGAAAAAAGGTCCTTTTTACAGATGGCTTAATTAGGGGATAGGGGTGAAGGCGGGCCTTTATCCTCGTCACTAGTAGGGCCAACAGCACACTCAATACATACCGATAAATAAACTTGAAGGCCGAGATGCATGTTGATAGTTCGTGGATGCTCTCTCTTCTTCTGGCGCTTCAGCTTCGAACTGCACGTCATGTCAAACACCTTGATTCCAGTCGGAGGTGCATCACATTCTGTTCACCTGGTTGTAGACTTAAGTTGAAAAAAATCAATAGGAATAGCTAATTCACAATATGGATAGGCAGCCATGTCCATGTTATGTTGGCCATCTCTTCAGGTGTGAATAGCTGGCTGCCAGGACCATTTCAGAAGTGCTGACAACTGCATCTGGAGAAAAGAATTGTACATATAAGCATCCCAGTAAGAGTTAGAGTAAAATGCACATCTGTGGGTTGATTGCCAAAACTAAATTCGGCAAATTTATGCCGACATTTCAAGATGTTTACAAATGCTAGGGCACTCAGCCATTCGCCTCATTTACATAATATATGTAGGGCGCATGCCTTGCGTGACTCGCGTCGCGATGAAATGCTTTTCGCGCCATAATTATTATCAAGATGGAGCGTGCTTTACGGAAGTTGGCTTGAAGTACAATTTAAGAATTGGAATTAATCAGTTGAAAGATGAGCAGTTGAGTGCATTTCGGCCGTATTAATTTTATATTCAGTTGTACTCATAAAATCATATCGTATTGGAATTTTAAAAAGACGGTTCAGATAAGCTGACACCGAAAGAAAACTGAAATATGTGTAAACTAATTGGGCAAGACAAGGAGAAGCGCGCGACTAAATTGGCGTGACGTTTGCACGATATTTCCCAGTTTTCAACGCACAGGAGAAGAGAGGGGGAATGAAGTCCGCTGAATGATTTCATAGAACTGCGATTTTCGACTCTTGGCTTCGAGCGCCTTTCTCGGAATTTATTTTGTGTACAGTCCGTGCGTGCACTGAACTGCGAAATGAGGTCATTCTGTTGAACTGTGTTGAAAGGAATACTTCAATAATATTTGAAGCTCTAGTTTTTCGCGTTGACAGGATTGTGCATTAGCAATAATCACCGTGACAGCGTTACTGCGTGTACTGGATTAAATTAGTGGAATGAATCGGACGAGATGTACACTTTGGCTTGGCATCTCGCTGAGGTTTCAACTAATGGTTTATGTACGTAGGGCCTACTCTTGAATCTTGCTAGAGTCACAAAGTGTCAGTGTGGAAGTGAAGACGAGTTGAAGTAAGTGTAATTAATTATACATTTATAATAATAGCATACTTTTCAACTGTGAGAGTGCGATGATGGGATAAAACTCGCATTTGTCAAGAGGCAGTCATGCACTGAAGCCGATTTCCCAGGAAAATACGCGCAAACTTGTCAAAACAATTACTGACTATAGATGTTTTAATGGGTATTCTCTCACATTTCGAAGTCAATGTTGTCATGCTGTGGTGCATTATTTTCACTGCATACTTACTATTTAGGACGTTTGTTTTGCATGCATGGTATCGCAAGAGAGAAACACTATAATTAACACACTCAGCATAAATAAAAAACAACTCTATTTTGCCAATATTAGACTTTACTTCAGGAATTAGCAGGACCAATCAAGCAATCTGAACGACATTTTTCAATTGAAGTAATGAAGGATCCCCCTCTGGCCCCTCCCCGCTCCCAAAGCTGGTTCATTTGCATATATAATTTGATAATTTGCTCAATCGAGCGTTCAAGTGGTTTTATTTATAAACTGAGGATATGGTTTGTGTATTTTATTATTTAATTAGGTGGCAAAATATATCAAGATTAGTTTGTATGAGTTTCAGGCTGGTGGTAGCGTTCTTAATTGCCAAATTACACAATTTTCCACGAGCGTCTGAAATTCAGCGCTGAATTCATGATCATTTCATATAACTTCCAATTTTATACAAATATATAATATATACCTCCGCCTGTATATAAGAATATTCAGATGGCATTCTGTCTAGTTATAGAGCACCTGTCTTCCACAAATTCTTGAGTAAGAAGACACCTAGCACCTCTCTGGAGGAGATGATATAATATTATTATTATAATTATCGTCTGCCAAGTTCGGAGTGCAGGACTTTTGAGATATTATACACACCACATGATGGCAATATGCCTCAACAATTGTCTCACAGTGACATTAAGACCGTGTATTACTTAGTTGAGTACATGCACTTTGTTGTTATATGTCTGCCACTGTTGTGTTGTCTGGAGTGATCATGTGACCTTTTGTCCTGTCGTCTTGACCCTTTTGCTGGCCTGAGCTGAGGTCGCAAATCACAACCCAATGGCTTGGAGCTCTGTTGTGGGAAACCCTTACTGAGTAGACATGCCTCTGCTCACGAATAGAAGTCCAAACTCCAAACACTGCTAAATAAAATTCTCTCTTGTCCAACCATATGCGACATCCTATGTCATCTACACACTTGAAATGAACCAGCAAAATTATTATAATCATATTAATTTTGATTATCTCTTATGTCTGACAAGAAACATGCAATTTTTAAATATAAGAATAACCCCTGAATAAGGACAATACTTCATAGTCAACACCCTCCAAACATACAAAGCGTATCAAACTTTTCTTCTGCATTGAAAATTCCTTTGAATATACCTCAACCACATGCACTTCCAATTAACACTCTTCCCTGCTTTTGGGACTTCAGGATCAAATCATAATGCAAAGCATTCGGAACACACACCAAAAAAAATCTACTTGTATATGAAAGAACTTTAAGTCAAGCCTTACTTCAACGGCGGAACGAAATGCCTCTGCACCACTTTTCCACCGCTTTACCGATACGCTTGATTGCGTGCCAAGGTTTCGAGGGCCATGCGCGGTCTAACTGTTATTAGGTCTATGAGGAAAATGGTCGAATTGTCCCACAATTGACCTGTTATTATGATCATTGTGAAACAACCCAAGTAATGACAACACGTGCTCGTAATGCCTCCTCATAACTTCAAATAGTCCCAAACTTTCACTGAAAACAACTATTGACTACCTGCACTACATTGATCCACGTGGTGAAATATAAACCAGCACCTGATTAATTGATAACCTATCCATGTAGGTCACAGCATGTGTACAGTTACCTGCATTGTACAGCACAGATCAGATATCTCACGCATTCATTATGCTTTCTATGCACATCTTGCCAGCAGAAGCAGCATACCCCCTCGGGCCCTCTTCACTCAGCCCAAACCCAGTTCCCCAGGCCTCTGGTATCTGGTTTATAAGCTGTATATGACGTCTGTCAATACCACCCACGTGTAGATAAAAAGATTGAATAAACGGGAGAGTTACCTATACCTCTCTTAGTTCAGATAAATAAACGTGAACAGAATAAGGCGAAGATATAAAAGGTACTGTGCGCAATTGTAAGACTTGCACCATTATATTATAGTAGAAAATGAGTAATAAAAAATAAAGCGATTGTATAAATGAAAGAATTGCAAACGGGGGGAAGAGAAGGAGGATTTTGCACAGGTGGGAGTAGTCCCTGTCCCAGAAGAGTAAGAACAAGACGCTCCGACAGTCTGTTTTAAACTCCCAAGTCTGACGTCGTAAATAAGCTCCAAGTTGATGTCGTTGCCACTCGCGTGCTGTCTTGACCTGAAAGTTTCATCCCTGACATAGAGTCTCCCACAGATCACAGCAAACGTAAACAAACACACGTTCAAGTCAGAAGTTAGACCCTGCCAAGGATGACGGGCTCGTTCTCCATAGCCTCGTTTTCAGAGCGAGCCTTATCTCCTTTGCGTTTCCTAGACGTGATGAACATGATAATTGGGGCGATGATGTAGATGCCAAAAACGACCCAGCACAAACCGTACGACCAGTCGAAGGAAATGGAAGAATGGTGAGGATGGCGCGCTGGTAGATGCTCACGCTCATACTCAAGGGAGTACTTGAAAACTTCTAGACAGACTACGATGCAGAATGCTGTAATGAGGTACAACATGGCTGCCAAACGCTTGAACATGTAACGGTATTGCTGCATGGAGTACACTGCAAAGACGTTCGCCAGTAAAGCAAGGAGCAAAGCAATGATTGCGAATGCTGTTTCAGAGCGACTGAAGTCCAGTATCTCCTCGTCCACTTCGGGGTCCTTGCGGACATCTCTAGTTGTGGGAAAGAACTTGAGAGTGCGACAGTACTGAGACTTGATATGGGGCACAGTGTCATTGCGGAAGAATGTGCGACAAATGCGCCAAAGTCCAGAGTAGTGGCCGAGTTCGTAAGAGTGAGTGTGGTTGTTGTAGACGCCACCAGGGATGGTCAGTTTGACCCAGTGGTCAGTGCCTATTGCGATGAGCAGCAGGAGAATGCCGAAGATCGCCGAAGCGATTGCGGCGTAGCACACACGGCGTTCGACGACCACATTCATGATGAAATCCGCGTATTATCGCTCAGCACAAAGCCAACTGCATGGTAATCGGGCTGCGGTGGCACTCTGTTGCATCTGCTTCAGCATTGCCGAGCACACTCACTTTATAGCATCGATGCGAGGCAGGAGGAAAGGGTAAACGGGCCGAGCCGCCCGCCTGGCAAACACAGGCCTCGAGCGATTTTTTTTTTTTTTTTTTCGGTGTGCGCTTGTGCCTGCAAACTAACAAATGAGTCGCCTATTCGCGGGCCTTGTTGAAATAGGGAGTCACGTGATGCTCAGAGAGTCACGTGAGGCTCAGCGACCAATGGAGATGATCGGTCCAATCTGCCACGACGGGTGCCGCAAGGCCGCGACCCAAGGGTCAAACCGGTGTCCCCTACTTCGTGGCATACGTCCTAATGGCTTGGATAATGTTAGCAGGGATCTATAGTGACGCAACAACATTCAATCATAGCAATTGCTGATCAATATACGTGTTCTGTTGGTGGGCGGCACAGCTTCGGGTTCTTGCAGGTGTTGCACGATCACAATGACGTAATTAGAGGACACAATTAGCCCAATGGAACACGAGGCTCTCAGGCCAACATTCGAAAAACAAATCGAGAAATCCCAATTCCTCTGTGGAGGATCACGAGCGGAAGCAGAAGAATGAAGATCCGACTAACACAAGAATGAATCTTTAATTATTGCAGGTGAATGGATTTATATATACAAGTGCTGACTGAAACGAATGAAGCATCAACTGAATTGCTCTTTTGATATTGTCACATGCGCTTGTCTTGAGTCATAAAGGTTATGTCACCACACATCCAAACCGCCGAAGTGCAGGTGTAGTTATGAACTTTAGGCAATATTAGAATTCTTCGGTGAATTATTGAGTATCTTTAACAGCACTTTTTCCAAATTGAATTTAAATATTGTACATTGCAAGCCCGCGTAACACCTAACTTCAATGTGATGATCGCCTTTTCCCCAATTAGCCACCCATGACGTCTGGTGGACCCAGGACTTTATGAGAGGGTAGAATGTGATCATTGACCCCGTCACCTTGACCCTGCTGGTGCCCCGGGCTGAGGTCACGACCCCCTGGCTTGGCGCTTTAGTTGTGAAAACCCGTTACGGAAAATCCGATGCCGCCGAGCCGCTAAGCCAAGTACGTATCGGTTTTGACGTGTAATTACCATCCTGACTACATTGTTTTCAGGCAGTTTCTAAAGGACTTATTGAGTTATTGAGCAGTTCATGCGTTACAAATCGTTTCAATAGGCTTTATTTTTATATTCAAGCAGATCATGAGAGTTCATGGCAACTTTAAAGTAGTGGAATCAAATCTTTGAATAACGTTGCCGATTTCTTGTCGGTTTAATCATTTGTTTCACACTGATTAGCCAAGCAAGACCATGACTATGTATGGGTGGAGTTTTACGGCACTCTGATACAAAAAAAAAAGTATTATATAAGTGCCTCCGCAAGACCATGACTGAAGCATCGTGATATTATATGATGTGCACATGTCCTTATGCCGAGGCTATGCATTAAGACGACGAGCATGGCGCACTGGCCCATTCGTGGTTACTAGATAAATAACTTAATATTTGAGATGTTATTGTGTGCAAGTCATTATACAAAACAGAAGAACTTTATCAAACAACTCAATAATTATCACGAGAGTATGCTTAACAACACCTACGCAATTGACAGGAAACAGATAAGTCATTTGTGCTAACCCCCTGTTTCAGTTGGATTTTGACTAAATATTCTTGATCTGACCCAACGATGTTAAAGCATTAAAAATTGTGACTGAGTGAATATTACTAGCGAAATTCATAGGTATTTCTTATCAATAGTTCATGTCATTTAAGTATTCAGATAAAGCTAAATAACCTTTATCTTGACCTCTTTCGTCTATTGTACCGTACTGTTCTTCTAGATTGAAAAATCCTCTGAATATATATAGCTCAACCACATGCACTTCCAATTACACTCTTCCCTGCTTTTGAGACTTCAGGATCAAAACATAATTCATAATTAAAAAAAAAAAAATTACTTGTAAGTGAAAGAACTTTTAGTCAAGGCCTATTTCAACGGCGGAACGAAATGCCTTTGCACCACATTTCCGCCGCTTTACCGATACGCTTGACTGCGTGCCGGGGTTTAGAGGCCAATGCGTGGTCTAACTGTTATACATGTACATGTACTAGGTCTATGGGTGGGCCGGTTGTGGGTATGTGATGCTCGATTCCTTGCTGAGTTTCGAAAGTGCTAAATTCGGCTGAGTGAGTTGCGGGAAACGCCGCAACAGCTGAGCGTAAATATCATCAGCCTGTGTTACCACAGAGAGTCCAAGAGGTTTCATGTAGGGGAACGTCAATGGAACAGGCCACAGTCGTTAAAATCCTCAGAGTGTAACAGTCGGCGTTGATTCAAATGCACCAATAGTGCATGTCTTAGGAGAAAGTCTGCGCCGAGTAAAGGTCGTTATACATCTGCGATCACAAAATCCCCGCGATATCGGCGACCACCAAAACACACAACACGTGACACTGTACTGTAAGATTTTATACTTGATTCATTTGCAGCCTGCAACTGGGGACTTCTATTGCAGGTCTTCCATGACATGCATCAGACTCTTGACGCTGGCACCACGGACACTTGAGCGCCGGTATCGTCGAGGAAATCTTCCTGCGAGAGAGAGTCCTTGATACATAGAAGCGATGATGATGATGACAGGGGAGCCACACTCAGCACTAAGGGCGGGGCCCCCCTCGACCGTTTCCCGTCTCCTTTCCGGGTGGATTCGGCTTCCAGTCACATGGAGGTACACAGCGACCAGCACGCACACCGAACTTCGCATGATACTTGCATAGCTTACGATGACTGATGCCCATGGCGTTGATGGATCCTTCGCTCTCACCGTCGATTTCCTCCATGCTGCACATGGACGCTCCAGATCCTGATGACGTCGATGCTAGTGCTCGGTCGGCCTCTCGCGCTAGATCGTGCATATCTGTGATGTTAGTTGTAGACAATGCATTCCTCAAAGCCGGCGGTAACGCTCGCATGAAAATGCGCCGCAAGATGAAATGCTCAGATTCACTGCCGTTGAGGTGTAAGATGGTATCCATCAGATCCGATGAGCGTCGGTCACCTAATAAACTGATGTCCAGTAAACGATCTCCGCACTCCTTTTCCGACAGCTCGAAACGCTGAGTGAGGAACTCCTGGAGTCGCAGATACTTTTCCAACGCTGGTGGGGGGGGGGGGGTGCTCCAACACAGCTGTACATCGCGCAGCTGTGTCTTGGTCGAGGGCTGCTACCACATAATAATATTTCGTTGTGTCCTCTGTAACTCCTTGGATGGCGAATTGTGCGTCGGCTTGCACGAACCACGCTTGCGCATTTGATGTCCAGAAGGTCGGCAACTTGACTGCCACGGCGTTCATGGCGTTGAAGGGGTCACCACATGTGGCGAGCAAGAAATACCTTCGAGACAACTTGACACTTATAATGCTTTATTGAGAGATCGCCGTATATATGCGGACTGAATGAGCATATCAGAGATTCATTTTGTCCAGAGCATATCACTCGTGTGCATGCCATGCTCCAACAAACCAGACATCTCACTCTCATCATATGGCACGCTACGTACTATATAAATTTTCCTATTTCTGTGCAAAGATTTCACAAATAGACTCATTCCCTTGTATGCCTTCCATGGTATTCGGAACAGACGAAACTTTTTGGATCTTCCTTTGAACTTCATTCTAAAAGAGTCGGTCATCGTTAGATAGAAGGTGACGGTCAGATTGGATTCGATCCTGATTTCGCACAAGCCACTTCGACACCCGTTTATATTCCCTTTTGGTTTTAAAAGTCACCGAGGAATTACAATTAATAACGGATTACAATTATAGTTCACAATCATAACGGCCGTGGCCTGATCGGGTCTCGAACCCGGGACCTCGACCCCAACGGTCGGCATAGGATTGCAGTCAGCCGGTTTAACCGATTGAGTTATTCGGTGCCCCTCGTCTACCAGTGAATGCATGGATACTGATATAAATCACATGAGGGATAAAACAATGAGTAGTCATCGTAACCAGGCCGAGATATTTGTTATAATTATTAGGACAAAAGTGAGCGGACTTTGCATGCTCAGTAACATCATTATTGCGTAATAGTCAAAATTGTGAAAATGTGATTTTTCAAACTAATGTTTGTCAAATATGATATCACGCTGTAATTTTCAGTGATAGTTGATAATAATAATTGTTCTATATAATTGCAATTTTCAATTATGTCATTCTAAGGTCAAGGTCGTTATGAGGTTTTTTCGCTTTTTTTTTCTCCATATAAGACATGATATCCATACATTACAGTTAATTTAACAAAATGCATTACCGTTAGTGTCTGTTTGATCTATAACAATAATTCATTGTGCCCTTTCTTTTGTAACAATCTGTTGCAAATATGGTCATAATCTAATTTACCCTGTATCTTGTTTCATGACGGTTAGTTTTGATATCAATGTGTAGATATAATATAATTAACCCAGCATTTTTATAAATGACAAAAATGGTATCAGATCAATATTTCACATGATATATGACATTGAAAATTGTCAATACATATAATACGTAAAATGTTATGATTTTTCTTTCTGAGCGCATTAAAATCTCAAAGTTTTCTCCCGTTTTTTTTTTTTTTTTTTTTTTTTTTTTCGTTTTCGTATTCTTTCTTCCTCTAATTACTTCCCAAAAAATCATGTTCACGTCTCTGACTAATGTATTTTTTATTCTCTTTTTATTTCTCTCTTTTTTTTTCTTTTTCTTTTTTTTCTCCGTCGTGTACATGCACTTTTTGGTCAACGTTTGGTCAGTTTTCCCTCATTTTTTTTGTGCGTTTTATTTTATTTTATTTTTTTTTTCGTTTCCGTATTCTTTCTTCCGTTAATTACTCCCAAATAATTTCCTGTGCACTTTTTGGTCAACCGTAACTAACAATGTTTCTGTTTCATCTCTCATTTTTGACACAACTATCAACATCCGTGTCCGAAAGTCTTTTGTAGGTCAAAGGTCAAAGGACTAGGTCACTCACAATGACCATAAATAGGTGACACGTTTGATTGCTTCTATCTCATTCAATAATGGTCATAACGTTCTAATTTTTTCGTTAAATTGTTCAATGCATGATTTTCAACGAAAGTGAGCTTCGCATGCTCAGTAGCATCATTATTGCGTAATAGTCGAAATTGTGAAAACGTGATTTTTCAAAGTAATATAACTTTTTCGTCGAGCACGATATCACACTGTAATTTTCAGTAATAGTTACTAATATAATTGTTCTATCGAATTATAATTTTCAATTATGCCATTTCAATAATGTATTATATATTATATAAAATTGATTAGGAACTGAAATGGTTTCACTGGAAAGTAAAAGCCACTCCCAGCAAAACATCTCTCGTTAATCGGCTGGTCTTGGGTGTAGTAGTGGAGTCTGTTAGCTGAATGATCCTGCATTTTATGATGAAGCTACCAAACCTTTAAAATATATAATATTAGCTATTATGATTAATTATTTCGTGTATTAGAGTCATCAACGAAATGGATTTCAATAAGTTCATGGCGCGTTCATTTTTAGAGATTATCATAACGTCATCATGACGTCAACGTCATTATCAGCGAATCCCGTCCATTTTTGACCAATCACGAAGCACCTTTTTCGACAGTCCGTTTCAATTGAAAATGGCCTACGCGACTTGTTCAAGTTGTTGTGAAATGTTATTCCGCAGCTTTCAGTTAATATGGTGAGTATAATAGCACCATGCTTGATTCAAAGGTATCCACAAATCATTCCCCGACACTTGTGATAGGATTTTTGGAGATATCATTCACTGTAAACAGCTAAACCTGTGTAATTCCAACTCATGTATGTGCGCTGACTCAGCTGACGAGAACGTAAACACTGCTGTAGTGTTGAATAAAGTTGAACTTCAGTGAAATGTCTCATGCTCACTGTTATTCAGTCTCGGTGACAATCACAGACTCTTTAATTGAATTGACAATCGAAATATACCGTATATACGGTATATATAACGGTCCAGCGAATTATATATATATGTTTATTCGTTCCTCATCGAACATCACAATAATTCAATATAATAACAATAATTCAGTGAATATAATAACAATAACAACAATAATTCAGTGAGAGAAAAAAAAAAAAAAAATTAATGGGTACATAGCTCCCGTATAGAGAAATTAATATCCCGCAAGAGTTCGATATCATGAGCAC
>KB311853.1:52048-70223 GCA_000328365.1 Capitella teleta | reverse complement strand
CGACGATCTTCTTTGGTAAAGTTTACCTGCCGGTAAATTTCAAATGAATAATGATGACATAAGGGGCCTAATGATCTTAGGATTAGCGCCTCGAAATGTTGGGCAAATCGCTGCCTGGCATTTCACCTTGTCTGAGTCATTGCTGAAGGTCAAAGGAACTCATAACATTTGATTTATACCCGTACAAAGGAGAAGTGTGAAGCTGAAGGTCAAAGAGAAAGTATTGATATTGCTCCAAACAATAGATACGAAGCGATACGGTCAATTCCAGCTTCGATACGATACGATACGATACGTATCGCGATACAATATCCCTTGAAAATCAGTTATAATAATGTAATATCAACATTTTATTACGTTTGAAGAGTAATGGTAACGAAAAATAAAACACTCCATTCTCAAAAGAAAGACTGGTTGAACATAACTCGCATAGTTAGGCATGTTTACAGTATAAACTTGAAAAGTATAATGAAAAATCCATTCTCACAGAGAAGGACTAACTAATAACAGTCAAATAGACTAATAAAGAGCATTGTGTAAGGTTCAAGACTCAAGAGATACAAATTAAAAAAAAAAAACAAAAAAACAAAACAAAAAAACATAGCATGCATGATGTAAAGTAGAATAATATCAGTGAAATATCCATTCTCACAGAGAAAGACGATTAAAAGTGAAAACTGCAAAAAAAAGATATCATGAAAAGTTGAAGACTACAGAGAATAAAATTCAAAACACATAGCAGATATAAAGTGAAATAAAATGAATGTAGAAAAAATCCATTCTCACAGAGAGACTAACCTCAAAAAAGAGCATCATGTCAAAGAGATAAAAAAAAGGCACACATTATATAACACACATCAATAATCACATGTTGTGAGGAAGAAAGATCAATTTATCAGCATTACTGCTTGTCAAATTAGATCTTTTTGCTGAGATCATATCTCCTGCTGTAGAGAAAACCCGTTCACTGGGCACAGATCGATGTGGCAGGAGTGCCAAGAACAAACTTTGCAAAGTTTGAGAGCAAATGGGCAACTGCTCAGCAAAATCCCAGGCAAGGCAGTGTAGGCTTTCACTTCAAGGCGGGCCTGTTCTGGTAAAGTGGGAGTGCGCTTTTTGGTTGGATTTGGAGGATTGGCACATGCAAATTCCTCTCCAAGAATGAAGTCCAAGGCCGTCATCTTTGTCGGTGATGGACCCACTTCCATATCTTCCTCAATGATCTCGTCTGCTGGATTGAGTGAAGTCTGCAAAAAAAAAAAAAATAAAAAAATTTAAGACTTAGTCATTGATATCCAACTCATAACATACCTCTTGCATTTCTGATATAGTATCTTAGCAGCCAGCAGCTTGTGAAGTTTCTTCCGCTCACCATCAGGAAATGTTAACTTAAGTAGCGTAAATCGGATTTGGTTATCTGCCAAGGAATGTATAAGACATGGCGAGACATTTGATCAGTGGTAAACGTACCTTACAACAAGACTTTTATGAACTGTTTATGATTTTTCCAAAACTTTATCGAAAATGAAAGCATCACAAACGCGAAATGCGAGTGTATAGTATCGTTGATGCTTAATCATAACGCAACAAGTGCTCTTTTTTCCGCTTCACAGTCATAACGTTTTCGCGTCAATGTGTCAAAGGCAGACGACTTTCAGTGTCGCCGTTGCATCGCCACTTTCGTCAGTTATGAGTCAAAGTATGAGCACGAAAAAGAGGCACACAAAAACTAAAACAAAAGAGTCCCATCTGCTTTGCTCCTGTCTGGAAGGCTCCTTCTAGGTGTTGACACCACAGCATTAATCCGGCGTCTTCTGATCGGCGTCATCTTGAATTCACTAAGTTTGATTTCAATCAGGTCGATGGCCTAAGAATCGGTTCGTATCGTTCTGGAAGCTCTCGGTTCGGTATCGGTTCGATACGGGGCCGAACCGCGGTGCACCGAAAACCGAAAATACCGTTTCGTCTCTAGCGAAAAAGGCAAAAAGCTCACTCTCGTTGGAAAAGACGCATTAAACAATTTAACGAAAAAATGGGACGTTATAATCAGTATTCAGGGAAATAGAGGCAATAAAAGATAGAGATCAATATAAATTACCCCGGTCATAGCAGTGTGGAAGTACTTAGATTATGTCGTTGGATAGCGTCAATTAAGCTGAGCAGGTGGATACAGAATCATAATGGCTGCACAACATAATTCAGTCAACTTTTTAAGCTGGTGTGCCGACTGTTGAGCTCTGAAAACTTCTGTGTTAGATTTTTTACCCGTTGGACCTTGCAGCTGAAATTTTCAAACACGCGGATCAAGACGTATTTTGTATGGTTCTTAAAAGGGCCACGTCGACTGGCATGCTACTTACTCTCAAGTCTTTGACGCATTCGTCAATCTCCTTTGGCTTTCCTCGCCAACCAAAGCCAAATAAGACGCCCCCCCCCCTCCTCCCCCAACCCTCCATAAAGTAATGGACAGTGTATCAGTGAGCGGGGATATTGCAAGAGCTTGGCATGTGCACAATGGAGAATCTGGAGCCACCACAACTGTCATGTACATTGATTCATTTCTGTGTAACGAGACGGCAGAGATGCTCAATGATCTGAATGGATTGATGGATTGGGAAATTGGGCTCCAATGAGGATGATTTTCGTGTATAAATATTCTACATGTATCATGTTTTAAGAGATGCCGTAGACAAGTGATAGGATTATTCATAATTTCATGTAATTCATAGTTCATATAATCGCATTTTTTTTTTCTTTTCCGACCTCTTTTCCATCTCTTAACTAGCTGTGAAGCGTAATAACACTGCTTACAAAGATTTCTCGGAAATTCATTAAAGCCAACATTGTTACATATATTGTGTAACACATTACGTCATCCATACGGGAACGACACGAACTTCCAGTGATGCGTTTGCCCCGATTTGAATGGAGAAAAAGGCAGCTTGGATTCAGTTAAGTTGGTCATTCAAGTATCATTTGTAAAGAATAGCTTGTGAAACCAAGAAAGACCTTTTACCGTCAGGCACGATGAACGGCTACAATGAGCTATAATCTTCTTATGATGGTCATGTTAAGGGCAGTAAGTAGCCACTTGTGTTTCTGGTTTGAATGATGTTCGTTAGAGGTATTTGCTGTTATGCAATGACCAATAAGCCGAAGAAATAAACGAAGACGGAAAGGTAAGTTTTATCATTGAACTTCTCGTGACTGGAACCCAGACTCCGAGCCAGCGAGCCTTTCGGCTATTTTATTTGTGCAATCTTGTGCTACGTAGATCTCACGCAGACATGCTTTGCATGGTTGTCCCTCCTTAAGACGAACCATCAATTACTTTTGCCTTTGATCAGCAAAACGGTACATAAAAATCAACTCAATTGAGGGTCTATTCTTTATGACACGCTTGTCATGGGCAGAGCAGTGGTCATATCGTGAAGTGAAGCGGCTGGGTCAGGGATGGCTGCCATGCCACACATGATGCCACAGCCCACCAGGGTGGCAAAAATCTTCTCCCAGGTGCAGTCTTGGATCAGTTCCTCACCCAGCATCCCGATGAACGTGCAGTACAAGAAGATGCCGGCGGCAATGGCGATGAGCAGACCGCTGGTCAGTTCCACGGTGTCCAAGTCGACGTCCAGGTGAGCTTCGGTGATGATCAAGCCGATGACGCAACCGACTGGAGGCATCATAGCGTAGGCGAAGGCGCTCAAGATGACCTTGGTTGTACTGTAGTACTTGACAATCTCTATGCCCAAGCAGAAAGCAATGATGAACTCGTGAGATATGATTGCCAAGAACATATTCCAGACGCCCCTCTCTTCCAGTTGCAGACTCACCGAGAGACCATCAAAGATGCACTCGAACGACAGAGCCAGGACGAGGACGATGGAGCGGGTCTTGGTTGTCTCAGCCTGCTCCTCCAGCTCCTCTTTCGTCTGTGCGGAGGTGCCGTTGGACGTGGCCTCCTTCTTCACTTCATCGGAGAGCTGCTTGTGATTATGTGATGAAGTGAAGCCATGGTTGGTATATCCTTCTGCATCATCCATGACCTCGTTCAATGGACATGGTGTACCTTCTGGTTGGTCAGCGTGGGTGGCTGCCAAGACGGCGTTTGTTGGCAATGCGTTCTGCTCCTTCTTCTGTTTGCGTTTCTTGCTATCGATGGTGAGGACAGTTCTCTCGAAGATGCAGATGAAGAAGAAGCCTCCGACCACACACAGCTCAGCGAAAGGGAAAGTCCAGTCGCGAGGATCCAGGAGGTACTCCTGGATCTGATCGTGGGTCTCCGGGATCATGTGCAGCAGGATGGTACCGAGGAAGACTCCTCCAGCGAAGCAACGCAGGATTCCCAAGATCCGGGAGGACTTGTCCCCAGTCGCAGTGATGATCCGACTGACCTTGATGGGCAGGATCATGCAGAGGAAGATGATGAGGAACATCCCGAAAAGGGCGATCACCTTGGCTTCCCAACGCTCCATGTTGCCGGCTGATGTGAGTGAGCGACTAACTGATCGCACTTCTTTATATGTAGGCCCTCAAAGGTCAATATATCACGCATGGCTGGATGTCTAGGTAACAAGAATGATATCTTAAAGGTGCGTTAACAGTTACAGGAATCACAACTTACGTCATCGAAAAAAATATATCAGGGATCTGAAAATTTCAGGAGACACGCTATGCATAACTTATCAATTCGGATAACCTATTTTAGAAATATATATTGGAGCGTACGTAGTCAAGCATGGTAGAGGCGTCTAGACAGTATCATGAGTATGCAAGGCATGTGGCATGCAAATATATATATTTTTTTACAAGTTTGTTAAACACAACGAATGGAAAAAGCAGACACCATGTCCTACTACATGACATGCGTGTCACTTTGGTTTGCAGCAAAACAATCATGGAATGGTGATCTGTTAAAGCTTGTGAGCGCCTTTTTTACACTTGTTATGTAATCTTGTAGGTCTGCAGAATGACCACATGGACACAAACTAAATATATATGCATTGGATGGAAATATGCGTATAGATGTATTTGCATTATGAGATATCAGAACAGGAGAATAAAACTAATACATTATTATAAAACCGATCCAGATCTGATGAATATCGGAATAGAAGATAATTAGTCCTCATAAGAATGCAAATATAGAGAGAAATTCTATTGAAGCAAACAATGAAACAATTAACTCGTGTTATTCAATTGGGGTAATCTATTACTTTTACTATTACTTTTCTTCTTATAATTATTACTTTTCCTTTTCACAATTTTAATCGATTTCTTACCAGTGACTTTATGACGAAAACATATACAATTAATAGACATTATACCTTTTGATACCCTGTTTTATATTGATGTCAGCTAATCTCGGCTTCATACGTCCAGGTAAGTCAAGCATTACATTGTCGACGATGAATAACCCGAAAGAGTGACCCATAGAAATAAGCGCCACTTACTGCTCACTGTGAATTACTATTTACAATGAAACTCAGCCAGTTTTAAAGTTTGTTTCAAAGGTCAGCATATATGGTCTTCTCAATGGCTTGTGTATTATCCTGGTATGGCTGGCCTACGTGCAGTTTATCATCAAGGCACGTATATTTAGAATAGAAATGTGTGACCTTGCAATCGCCCAAGGGTGTACACATGATAGTTTTAAACGTATCCAGGCTCCACTGTTTATATTTTACACGAGGAGTGGGGAATATGGATGCATGTATGTGCTGAGTAATTAAGCATGTCAATTACAGTCAGACCCCGTTAATCCGTCGTCATGTAATCCGTCCTTTTCGTAATCCGCCCAAAAATCTCAGGGACGAATCGTTTGTAATGTTAATTGTGTCATGTAATCCGTCCTTTTCGTTAATCAGCCTCCGACCACGATCCTAGGGAATGAATCTACATTTTACCATTGTAAATAACACATGTAATCCGCCACCCAAATAGCGTGTCGAGCACAACATCGGCCAAGACACATCAACTGTCGGCGATTTCTTTGAAATCGGGTCAGTTTAACAACAACTGGCGCCTCCCCGTTTGTTTAACGGCGATTCGCGTTGTTTAATTAACTTGTTAAGCGTTAAAATCGCAGGCGAAAATGCTGTTAAGTCTTTAATTTAATTGGTCGCTGGGTCAAGCGATGTTCAGAAGCGGAACGAACGAGATGACGAAGTTGTGAATGGAGATAAATCGAGTGGAGAAGCGAGTGGGTCTGAGCCCGCGAAGGAAGTCTTGGCGGGGGAAGCGAGGCAGCACGCACGCGCATTAATGCTATATTTCGGGAGATTCGAGGAGTCGGAGGTAGCGAAGCAAGAAAATAGAGATGAGCTACAGAGATTGGGCGTGATGGAACTGCTCACCACAAGCAGATTGAATAATGCCGCTAAGCAGACAACCATCACCGAACTTTTCAAAAAAGTAAAAATCTTTAATTGGCTTCATGTGATCGTTTGTGCGATTTTTTAAACCTCCAGCTTCATTCCTAATGGTATATGCCACTACGTTAATGCATTACATGGGTTTTGGGGGTTTTAGAATGACACACAATTTTCATCAATTTGTGGTCTGAAATGTAATCCGCCCATTTCGTTAATCCGTCAGTTTCCTTGGGAACGGGGGAGGGCGGATTAACGGGGTCTGACTGTACTGGGACCAGAAGCTAAACTTTTACATTATGTCAACTTGACTCATTCAACTACGACATCATGAACTCAGAAGTCGTCTGAATGTGAACGTTGCAATGAAGGAATGTGAGGAGAAAGTTCATGAAGGGGACGCCTTGTTCGGTTGATATCATGGGTTTATTTAGAACATATACAAGAATGCATTGTGGTTAAATGGCAAGTAAAAATCACTAAATCCATTTAGTTTATGTGATCATATAACCCCACAGTACACGTATATCATTGCAGAGGGAATACAAAACACTTTTAAAAGGTACCAAAACAAATATAATTACAAATAAACAAATGTGCA
This sequence comes from Capitella teleta, assembly GCA_000328365.1. Taxonomy (NCBI): domain Eukaryota; kingdom Metazoa; phylum Annelida; class Polychaeta; family Capitellidae; genus Capitella; species Capitella teleta. The sequence goes on along the minus strand of KB311853.1, from coordinate 63,251 downwards.
AATGAGACCTGTAGTACATACTAGTACTGACTAGAGTAGAGAGCACATCGGCGAAAGATCTCTTATCAAGTAAACAATAGCGACACAAAAAATGTAGCATGCCAAAAAGTGCAGGGGTTGTAAGAGTAACATGAGATGCTTTGCAAAATCAAATATAGCGAAAGGTTAATCCGTGTATACACCAATGTGCAAATGAGATCTGTAGTACATACTAGTACTGACTAGAGTAGAGAGCACATCGGCGAAAGATCTCTTATCAAGTAATCTATTTAATAACACGCTTATTTTGAAGAAAAGCTGTAATGCGTAAAAGTACACGTGTACTAAAAGAAGTGTAATGCTTTGCAAAATCAAATAAAGTGTAGGTCTACAAGGTATACTCATGTTAATGGCATTCACACTGATGGCGTGTAATTTATGTTACCATAAAAGTAAACGCAAACCTAATCTTACCACAGCTCAAAATAAGGAAGCCGACGTAGTCAGCATCGAGACTGTCGTGAGGTCAACGACCTCTTCGTCATCTTCTGGTAGAGCAGCTAAGCCGGCCATTATGGCACAACCAACGAAAGTAACAGCAATCTTCTCGAAAGTGCAATGTTCAATCAGCTCCTCACCTAACATACCGATAAAAGTACAATATAAGAAAATACCGGCTGAGACCGCGATTAGCAAGCCACTCGTGGTTTCAAGTGTGTCTTCATCAATCTCCAGATCTGTTTCCGTGATGATCATCCCGACAGCGCAGCCAATGGGTGGGATCATAGCGTAGACAAACGACGCCAACAAAACCTTGGTTTTAGAGTGGAACTTGGTTAGCTCGATACCAAGACAGAAAGCGATTATAAATTCATGCGATATGATAGCAATGAACATGTTCCAGACTCCAGTTTCTGTCATCTGTAGCCCCACACTCAAACCGTCAAAGATGCATTCGAAGGATAGAGCAAGGACAAGAACAAGAGACCGAGTTTTGGCAATGCTGTCGTCTGGAGCGTCGGCTCCATGCCCAGGGATGTCAGCTGGTTTGTCTTGGAAGGACACAATGCTGATGGGCTGAGCTGCTCCGTTTTCGCGTGAGTTGTTTTGGTTGCAGTTATCGTCCTTCTCGAACGACTGATTCGCGTGAGAGCCATCCTCTGAGTCGTCCATCACTCGGTTGAGGGCGCACGGTGTATCGGAGATCTGTTCAAGATGCGCTGGAACCATGACTTGACTGGTGAGGGCCACGTTGTCTGCTTGGTTGCCATTCTTGCTTTTTCTTTTGTGGACGAGCAGGACGAACCTCTCGAAGACGCAGATGAAGAAGAATCCCAAAGCGATCAGAAGTTCCGATATGGGGTAATCAATGTCCTTCGGCTCCAGCAGTGACTCTTGGATCTGGTCGTGTACCTCAGGAACCATGTGGAGCAGGATGGTGCCCAGGAAGACCCCACCAGCGAAGCACCTCATCAGAGCAAGGATCTTCCCTGCGCTTTCACCTCGTCGATTGATGACGTCACTCGCTTTGATGGGAAGAGCCATCGAGACAAAGATGACGGCGAACATCCCGAAAAGGGAGATCAACTTGGCTTCCCAACGCTCCATATCTCCCCGCTGTGTGGCGCCACTCCTTGCTCTTTGTTGTTACTTATAGGGTTTAGCTCTTTATATACCATATAATCTCTAGATAAGATTATTAAGTGATCCTTCTAGATAAGCCACCAATCGAGCTGAGAATCCTTGGCCTGTTTATTTTATTTTTATTGGCAGTGTAGCTTTGATCGAGTGGATTGCAACCCAAAACGTTACGGTTTTGACAAACCGTACGTTTACAGAGGCATTCGTACGTGGTGGTTGTTAAAATTTGCTTAGGTTTTTTATTCGGGTTAGTATTGGTCTATTCTCTTTTGCACACAAACAACTTAAAAAAAAAACGATTACAAAATAACCTGTCCATCAACTTCCAATAACTAAAAGCTTGGACACCATCAATACATATCTCATAATGATCGACCTTGACACAGCTCCCCAGCTAATTATATGCAATATAATTATAAGCAAGACACACCATTAATTTGATTGCATGATTATGAGCCATGCACGTGAGATTAATATTGATTATTTATTTATCTAGAGAGGGTTTGATGTCACGTTATTGTGGTGTGGTCCCTCAAGTAGAGAACAGAGATAATAGTGTAGGGCAAATAATACTTATACAACGCAGAGATTAGTGTGGATCACTTTATAAAAATATACAATTACTTAGAACGTGGGCCAATCATTTGAGTGTCACACCTGAGAAAATGTACTTTTGTTCATATTGGCATTCTCAGTCAGCCTCATTTGAATACTACATTGTACTCGGTTTTTTTTTCGATTTGTGTAGGTTATTTTGATTAGGGGGGGGGGGGTAAATTCATCTGTAACCCAGTAACAGTCAGTAATAGCATAAAGTATATCTTGCATATTAAAGATACGCTGTTTAGCATGAATTTGAGCCTCACAAACGATGTAAAATATCACCAGCGATGCCTACACTCTTAACTGATACTTGCTTATGGGTTGACCCCTAAAAGGCGAAGACTTCTTTTGTGACACCAATCTCTGAACCAGTGCAGAAAATGAAGTTACCGAAATTCAGAATTCTTCAAAACGTATGCATTTATTCTTTGTGTGTAGACAAACAGTGCGAATATGCTCTGATACTGAGCAAATACTTAGAACAATTAATTATTTTGTTTTCTTTGTGTACCATTGGATTGGTATAACTGATCTCTTTATCACGACTACCCGGTTTGAAAAGTATGGTGAAAAAAATTATCACTTCATGTTTCATTCTCTTGATCATAACATGTTGATTTACGAATGATGTGCATGGACTATTTGGGCCAATCCTCTCTTTGCTTTGTGGTTCCGCTCACTCAGTTTTATTTTGATTCGTGACAACACTTCATCTATGATTACAGGAATATAAATACAACTTCTTTACAGTGACCCCCGGTCTGAGAAATCGTGATTGCGGAGATTAATTAATACCCTCTATCGGCTTCATATGTCTTAGTAATAATCACTGAACTTGCGACCTAAGATATGTACAAGTGCAGGCTTTTTTTAATTAATGAATTACTTTGTTAGGTAGATATTGCATGAATCGGAGGCGCTTATCTCTGAAGACCGTTCGATCATAAATCCGCAGCCCAACACAGAGAGTGATGACAGAAGATGATGAATCGTGGTCTGAATGCACTAAATAATCACATGAATATCATGTTATAGCAAGCCCCCCCCCCCCTTTTTTTTTTTTTTTTTTTTTTTTGCATTTCTTAAATTTCGTGATTCAGACTTTTGCGATTTCAGCGGATCTTCGACCCGCGTGATTTTTGAATGTTTATTTTCGAATATTTATCACGAACTAATATCCAGTGGCATATCCATATTGGACGATTATCTTAAGACTTAAGACTCCTGCCGAATAAAAAAAAAAAAAAAAAGAAAAAAAAAGAAAAAAAAAGAGGGGAATTACAGGAATTTCCCTCAGCGAGTTTTTCATTGAGTTCTAAATAAGGCTAACAGAGTACCGACGCATTATCACTTACTCCTTTATATATTATTAGATTTGAAGTTGACACCCAATCGTCTTAAAGCTCAAGTAGCAGCCGATCTGTTAAGGCAAACCAAACTGAATACTTGTAGCAAAAAAACGGAATTCAGTCTGATTGACCCACTCGCCTCAGTGTGACACTTTCAGTTCGTAAAGTGTAACACTGAATATGCGATTGAAGAAAAAAAAAAGTATTGAATAAATTTACATGCATTATGGGGGAATGCATGCCTAAAATAAGGTGATAAGCAAGCCAAACGGAGCATGAATAGTCTGCAGAGGTCGCGCTAACCTGTTCGTTGATGAGCTGAGATTCTTCGAAGTCTAAATTAATGCACGAAGGCAATAATTTTATGCAATTTACACTGATGACTTCGACTGGCTTGGCCTCATAAATTAGTTACACCCGCACAACTAATTGATCTGCAAATGTTATTAACTGCATTTCACCAGCATATTATATAGAAATACAATCATATATATATATGTTCTGTTTTAAGTTCTTAACTGCATTTCACCGGCATATTATATAGAAATACAATCATATATATGTTCTGTTTTAAGTTCTTAACTGCATTTCACCGGCATATTATATAGAAATACAATCATATATATGTTCTGTTTTAAGTTCTTTTCCGTTGTGTTTCATATTTGATGATTTTGAGAATGTAAAAATAAATACTATAAAATTGTGATTTATGATGAAACGACGATCGCTGAATAGTCAGCCCTTTAAGTTTCGTTGTTACGTAAGAGATGGCTTGGTGTTTTTAAGAGTTTGGAATTTCTAATGAAGACTTTTTCTGTGCACTCAGACCATAGACTAATTACGTAATTAGTCTATGCTCAGACATTTTATTATTATTTAGATAAGCTAGCTTTATGCTGTAGTCTTTGATATATTTTACAATTTTCGATTTTTCCCTTCCTTTTTCTTTCGCTACACCAAAATCTTGTATATTTTTATACGGATAAATAATTGCCAGAAAGAATGTTGCACAAATGGCAGAATGGAATGATCATAAATTTAACGTGCTTTGACCGACCGACGTTCTTCTGCCAGAGTGCCCTGACCAGATGAAACACCCGCTTTGCAATCCAACTCTCTACAACGGGACTCAATTCTGTTCAATTTCTAGCTTTAACCACACAATACCATGAGGCGCGAGGTCTCATTTTGATTTCCGTTTCCACCCAAGCCATTCGGGCGAAACGGCGCCATTATAGAAATTCCAGGCAACCGTGAATAGGCGATTTAACATAGCACAGTTCTATTAAAGGGATGGGGAACTGAATTTTAAGTGATGTTCTATTGACTCATAACACCAATTGATAGCATTCCGTGCCAAGAACACCATGCCTGGATGCAAGCGCAAACTAATACAGTCAGACCCCGTTAATCCGCCCTCCTCCGTTCCCAAGGAAACTGACGGATTAACGAAAAGGGCGGATTACATTTTAGACCACAAATTGATGAAATTTGTGTCATTCAAGAACCCCCAAAACCCTTGTAATGCATTAACGTTGTGGCATATATCATAAGGTTTGAAGCTGGAGGTAAAAAGGATCTCACAAACGATCACATGAGGTCACTAATATATATATATATTTTTTTAATCAGTGATGGTTGTCTGCTTGTGATAAGCCGTTCCACCACGCCCAATCCGTGTAGTTCATCTCTATTTTCTTGCTTCGCTGCCTCCGACTCCTCCAATGTCTCGAAATACATGTATAGTATTAATGCGCGCACGTGCTGCCTCGCTTCCCCTGCCAAGACTTCCATTGTGGGCTCACATCCACTGGCTTCTCCACTCGATTGATCTTCATGCACAACTTCGCCATCTCGTTCCGCTTCTGAACATCGCTTAACCCAGCGACCAATTAAATTAAAGACTTAACATTTTTGCCTGCGATTGATTCGCTTTGTTTAATTAACTTGTTAAGCGTTAAACAAACGGGAAGGCGCCATTTGTTGTTAAACTGACCCGACTTCAAAGAAATCGCCGACAATTGATGTGTCTTGGTTGATGTTTGTTTTGGTCTGACTGTAATACATTCCGAATATCGGGGTTATCATTGGGCCTATGGGAGAATGACTTCCTTTACGAAGTATAGGAGGCAAACGTCAACTGAGGGCTTGCGTGATTGGTCCTGTTCCCCTCGTGAAGCTATCGATTTCAGCCAATCAGAGCAGACCATCTTCGCCATAAAAGGACACTTTTGTTGTTTAAGAAATGAAAGCGCCAGTATTGTGCATGCGTGGTGCACTCTGGCTGACATTTTTACTGTTTCAGGATGAGAAACCATGGTAGGTGTCCTAGAAAATCGCTTGTTAAAGTAAGAAAAATAGCGATAAATATTTTTTTTTTTGCGCCTGACTGGTGGCAAAATGATTATTCTATTTATTTCCGAAAAAAAAAAATTAAAAAATATCCAGGGGTTTAGTCGCAGGACACGCTGATATGACGAGGCTCATTGTAAAAGATGGGGAACTCGGTGTTTCATCACAGCGTCTGACGTCACGCTTAATTAGCAATATATCTCCCGCCAAATCGTTAACGATGATATTCCTTGTGTGGGCCAGGCATTGAAATCATCTTTGGTGCATCAAATAACGACACAAAGTCCATTTTCAACCAGTTCTCCCTCTCCTTAACTCTATGCAAGAAATCCCGCACTGATCTCGTTTCAAGCTGTTCTGCCCGAGTAAGAAAGTTGTTTTCATTATAATTTGTCTTGAATATTATTCCTAGCTGACCGAAGTTTTTTAGAGTTGGTCTCACGTCAATCACAAAAGCCCATAGAATCGATATGAAGAGGTTCCGAAATGAACACAGATCCTCTTTAAACCAATGAGCGATTCAAACGTGAATTCTTGCTCTACCATCCAAGTCCACAGAAACTTCACTGAAAACTTTCAAACTTTAGTGAAATCCGAACGACAGGTGACATTATATTAAACGTTCAATCAATCGAGTTACTCGACATGGGTACGTGTAATGGCAATCATTTTCTATTGACAAAAATGTGTGCAGAAATGACGAGTCTGGGAGTTGAGGGGTGCCACCCTACAGCTACATAGCTACATGTATATATTCGAAAAACCCTCTGCCATCTATGTAGCAGAGGGTTTTTCGAATAGTGGACGGTATTATCCAAATTCCACACAACTTTCTGTCTCACTCCACACAACTTCCATCTCTCCCACAAAACTCGCCGTTCGTTAATGATATGCAAATGATTAGCCGGACGCTTTCTGTTCTCCGTATTCCAACTGTGGTTATAGTTTTCTGTGGAAATCAAAAACTGGTTTCCGTAAATCGAGCACATCGAGTGCATAATAGGTCATTTGCGCTTTATGTGTCAATTAACGCCCTGAGGCATGAAAGAATAAATAAAAAACCTTCGATTTTTTTTATGCAGAATTTGTGCTTAGTGCGGTTGTGAATTATGGATTAGTTCCACGAATGACGGGGACAAACATTTAGAATGCTATAAATCCTTGCATCACTGGGTAAATTGAAGGTTTACAATTGCAGATACATGAATAAATAATCAATTCAAAGACAAAGACTCATTAAACATTTTGTTACGGCAGGATGCATCTCGCACTGTACAAACGAGATGCATCGTTTGTCAGCTTGGAGGCATCACGTCATTGCAGCTTTGTTTTGAAAGGAGAAATCGACACTATCATCACTCGATGGGAGCGCCTGTGAATCGGTGTTGAAAGCTTATCAAAGTGAACGACATTGCTTTGAAATCATAGGGCCACGACGGCAGTCCTTTGATTTCCAAGAAATGTCGATATTATAGACCCTTAATTGAGGCGAATCTCATGTTAATTTCCTTCCATCAGCACAAATTTCCTGTATTAATTAATTCCATCTTATATAATATATAGCTAAAATAACGCCCTATAATTATGACCTTCTTCTTGGACTCTTTCTTCTCTCAAGTCAAAAATGTCTGCTCCAGCAAGCAGGAAGAGGAAGAGGAACAACTGAACTGTTTTCTGGTCACCTTGTCTTTAATGTGTTGTTCACTTATTAATAACTTGTCAAGTTTGAGTTTTGGGTTTTGAGTTTTTCATCTCCGTAACCTGTGTGTAGTATTGACCAGCAGATATTTTTTTTTTGAAGTAATGATTGCTATTTCCTGTATGCTGATAACATGCAGTATGTCCTGCTGCATGCATGTACTAAATTTGAAGGCTCTAACTTTACTCTAGACAAAGATAATGGGAGTTTGAACATCGTAAAACTTTGAACGCGAATATCTGGGAAACTCGTTTTCGCGTTTCCAGACCTTCAAATGGCCATATCTCAGCCAAAAATTAAGATATTGACTTAATTCTTGCACCAAAATAACCAGTTCTATTTCTTCTATATCCTGCTAGAATAACTAAAAAAAATTTTGATTTGACACTTCTCACTGGTTTTGCTGTGGAGCCTCACAAGTGTATACCATTTGGAGCAAAGTCTACTTTATTATTACAGGATATGTATTATTCTTAAGAAAATGTCACTTCACAATCTTTCCAATTCCGCAGCAAGCGGAATTGGCGATGAATTGATGTCCTGTAGAAATCAACAGGTTTTACACACAAAGTAGTGACGTCACATAATGAATATTCATTATTCAAATTACCTGCATATCAACTTTCGTTTTCCGCGGATTCAAAATTTCAGTTCTACATTTCTACATTTACAACACGAAATTTAGGGAATAAATAATAACATGGTTTTAGTATTGACTTTACTTCACTCAGAGACATGTATACTGTAGATTACATTAAAATAATATTAGGATTATCCACTCTCAATGAATTTATATTTTCGTGTCTAAGTTATCTTTCTTCGAATCATAAGAAATATCGGATGTATCGGAATAATTCAATATGCTTTCCTTTAGAATTACACCTTGTGCCATGATTTCTGTTGCAACTTTTCACGCGCCATGCAGGGAAGCAGATAAATCAATATCCCATCGAGGAAAGGGTTTATAAACATCCCAAAGGAACGAAATGAGCTAATCCAACGACACAATGACCACGGAGGGAGTCACAACAGAGCTGGCAACGTCTGCAGTAGTACCAGAACAAAACTACAGAACATACTGGCAGCTTGAATGGGACGCATACTTAATGAACTATGCAGCTGGCGGAATCATCTTTATCGGCGTATTGGGAAATCTACTGACCATCGGTGTTATGATGTCCCAAGATTTCAGAAGATCGCCATCTTCTCTGGTGCTTAGTGCACTGGCTTTGGCTGATACTGGAAATTTGGTTACTGGATTGATGAGATGGTGGCTATCTCACAGTTTTGACCTTGCTGTCAGAAATACAAGCAGTGCCGCTTGCAAGACTCACATGTTCTTCACATACTTCTTTGGTGAGCTCAGCCCTGCAATTTTAGTCGTCTTGACAATGGAAAGATTCGTCTCTGTTTACTACCCACTTCGATGTCGTGAAATCTGCAGCAAACGTCGCTTGGGAATTGGTCTGATATTTGTCACGATCACTTACGCTTTAATCAACAGCTATTATATCTTCCTCTTTGCCTTGCTTCCCATAGGCACTGGTCATTCATTCTGTCTGTTGAAACCACGCTACAAGAAGGTCGACGCGGCTTGGTATTGGGTGAGCTCAACCCTAACTGCTTTCCTTCCTTTTGTTATTATCTTCACTGGAAATATTCTCATCGCAAAGAAGCTCATGAAGGCACAGCAGTCCAGAGATACCATGGCGACAAAGAGCAAGAAAGGCCGACAGTCATTGACTCCAATGTTGATGACTGTCAGTTGGTGTTTTTTGTTCCTCAATCTGCCAAGCTGCATCTACTTCATTGGCGTTGGTAAGGAAACGTGGCCTACAGAAACACTGCAAGACCTTTTGAACACTCGCATTGCGTATGACATTGTAAATCTTCTCTACTACACCAACAATGCCACTAATTTCTTCTTGTACTGCCTGACTGGTACCAAATTCCGCAATGTGCTTTTGGGCATATTGACAAGAGCTTGCTTGAAAACCCGAAGAAGTGAGCCGGCGACTTCGGTCACTGATCTAACAGTAGAATCACGCATTGATGACACTCCGGTTTGAGGCCGAATATCCCCATTTCATAGATTGAGTGACCAACTGATAATCTGATTCCAACAATTTCATTTGATTGAGATAGCGATGCTGGATCAATGGGTCTTCACTTGTGCATGCAAATATTATATATATTATGTGCTTCTTGTGTACGGCCACTTGAAAAATGTACTTGATATCACGTAAAGATGCAAAGACTGAATCAAATCAAATTATTGGAATTGAAATCCTATATGTCCACTGAATAGCTCACGGAGTAAGGGATATTATACCTTAATGAAAGCACCATAACTGATTCCAGAACCGAATTATCGCTTTATTTATTGATGTTTTACTAAATGTATTGTGCATGACTTGGTAGTACTGTATTCTGTAGTACTGTAGTACTGTAGTACGGTAGTACTGTACATGTATTCAATAAAAGTTGTTCGACTGTTTCATTGTGCAACGATAGCGTGTGAACTCTGAAATAGAAAATGCGGAAATCCCTTGGGCACAGCATTGAATATAATATTTTGTTCAAACGCTTTGCGCTCTACTTTGTGGTATATATAGATAGATATGGAATTTATTTTCGGAGCAACAGAGTGAAGGGCGCATTGGGAAATGTGAATGATGATCGATTTTTACACAGAGGTATTGAATAGTTCGTTTAGTACACAGAGCAGCGGTTGAGTATCAGCATGGTCATAGAGATTTGCTTACGTAATGTTCACTTGCAGGTGCTTACGTCTGATTGGTTCTGTTGATTGGCAGGAGGACACGGTGTGGGCTTCGTCCTGAACCTGTCCGCATTCACATGGGCGTTCTTCCCTGGGGAGGCGGGTCCATCTTCCTCTTTCGAGTGTGGGATGAAAGACGTCTTCTGGAGGCCCCCACTCGCTGTTTCTCTTGAGTGTTGTGGGCAGTGTGCATACGGTGCACCTCCAGGTTCGGGTTCATCTGTTGTGTGTACGTCAGGCGTGCACTCTGGCGTGCAGCGCAGCGGCGTCTTATGGGTCGCAGGATCGTATGTATCCAAAGTTCCGATGTACCGCGAGACAGGGCATCTGGCTTCGTGGGCAAGCCGCACAGCATGGGCAAAGGGATCGTCCCTCACCGACAAGCGTTGCTGGATCATAACATATTGATAATATTGGTTCAGTGAAGCTTTTCCAGCCTCAATGAGGCATAAAGACACACATACACCGAGCCCAGCATTTGCAAATTGAACTAAATTTTTCATCCGGAGATTTACTGGGAATGTTCATCATGTTATCATGTGATTGATCCGAATTGATCATCACAAAAGGGGATGATCAATCATAAAATACGTCTTGGAATACCCTGATTTCGGATTTCGGATCAGCTTCTCGGAACCAAATAGAACTTTCAATCGATCGATCACACGATTTGGACGCAAATGGGTTGCATTTCGCTAAAGCTTTATGCATCATTGTGATTTTGACAAGAAGAAAATTTGAAAAAAAAAACGCTCCAAAGCTCAATGTACAAAGCTACGGAATCTTTAAGTCTGTCNA
>KB311853.1:32258-51998 GCA_000328365.1 Capitella teleta | reverse complement strand
TCTGATTTCGGATCAGCTTCTCGGAACCAAATAGAACTTTCAATCGATCGATCACACGATTTGGACGCAAATGGGTTGCATTTCGCTAAAGCTTTATGCATCATTGTGATTTTGACAAGAAGAAAATTTGAACTTCATTTCCCATACCTTTCATTCTCTTCCGGACATTTCCTCTTTTAAATCATCTCTTCGCGAGTCATCATATTACATGCCACTCGCACAAATTTATTACTAAATATTCTGCAAATTTATGACCTGTCAAGAGGACCTCCTCATGACATGTACTGAATAAAGTTTTCTATTGAAAAAAAAAAAAAAAAAAAAAAAAAAACGCTCCAAAGCTCAATGTACAAAGCTACGGAATCTTTAAGTCTGTCAAAACTGCACCCATTACGTTTGATCGTAAATGGTCCTTGATTTGACGTGAAAAATTATCTGAATGGCGTAGATATGAATAGCAATGCAATATCAGCCTTTAGATTAGGGGTAGTAACTTCTATCTGACGTAAAAGATTAGCGTTTCAGTGACGGTAGTTATAACAAATTAAGTTGCACACCACATTAGCTATACAGTGGAACGCGAACTAGGTTAAGAGTTCTCGCTCCGGAACATACTAATTTACTAATTACATAACGTTGTTGCGTATGACAAAGTGGTGTTCATGCGCAATAGGCGCTGTGATAATGAATGAGAGCTTCTTTTTTTCATTTACGTGTATGAATTAAGGCATTATTACAATGTCGTCCCAAGCCTCTATATTAATAATTAATCCCAAAGATTATGACTGCAGACAAGCTACTACAAGACAATTCATAGGGGTGGTGGTGGTTATAAGGACTTAACTAGCGCAGACCTACTCATCGTACTTGGCGTTAGGCTTACGGTATGAGATAGATATAGAACGGGATCAGCTCGCAAGTCCGAATTGTGCCGTCAAGGATTTTGTGGAAATTTAGAAAATGGCCGCCATTTTGTTTCGTAGAATCGGAGCCTCCGGTATCTTTTAAAGAGGACCTCTGTTCATTTCGGAACCTTTTTAGATCGATTCTGTGGGCTTTATTCAGTGACGAGAGAGACCGTTTTTGAAAACTTTGGTAATAACCACACAATAACATATAAGGCGTGATTTTTTTTCCGGAACTAACCCAACCCATTTGGGTGATACTGGCGCCATAATAGAAGCCCGGGACCGGGGTTTCCCCCTACTTTTATCGATTAATCCAAAGGGTTCTATAACACATTCAGCGCCAAAGACGGAGATCTCCGTGTTTAGGACTTTATGCTATAATATATTATAATATATTATAATATATTATAATATATAATAATAATATACTATAATATTATTATACGGCTGCTATAACCGCTTGTGCGTCAGTCATTTCTGAAAATATCAAAGTGTTTGACCGTGTGCATCTATGATTATATGATGATTTTATGGATATCTGTTCCTAAACCAATCATCAATCCTTGTACTTCTGAAGTTTACATAGCAGTTACCGATTGATTTGTGATAGACCGCTGTCGAAAGCATGCAGCGAAGCGATCACGACTCGAGGTGAAGCAGTGAAGCGAATAGTTTTCACCACAGAATTGTAGCATTGTAGCATTGTAGGGTCTCAGAGGAATAATAATTATAACGAATTACAATTATAATTTCACGTCGACATTGGATTGAAGTCGACTGAGCTACTCGCTGCTTCCGAGCTCAGAAGTATCATAATCTGAATAAGCATGCCAGATGTATTGTATTGGAAGAAGAATCTGCAAAGGGAGCGTAGTTAAAGAACAAAGTCTCACATTGTTATAAGTGCTACATCTCATACAAGATAAAATTCCTTTTGAAGTTCTTGGGGTGTGCCATCAATTCTGAACCGTGGACGAAATCCCAGGCTGTGAGATATGAGATAAAGAAACTGGACCAGACAAGCGGTTTCGATGGCTCTGGATGCTTCAGATCCATTGTTAGAATACAGGACCAATGATTCTCTTTTTTGTGATAACAGTATACTTCAAATAGGACTATCTTGGGCTAATTGATCAGGTGGGATTTGCCCTACTTTCGACCAACTGTGGAAGGTTTATGCAAAAAAAAAAAAAAAAAAAAATAATAATAATAATAATAAATAAATAAATAAATAAATAAATAAATAAATAAATAAATAAATAAAGAAGATAAACTAGGCATGTAATTAAATTCATTTCTTTGAATCGTGGGAATGATACAGTTATGTTTGTAATTAATCCGCATGGGAGTTTTCGCAGTTTGCAACTGTAGCTGCGTGGGAATGCGGGATAATTTTTATTCCAAAAACTAACTATTGTGGTTAATTAACTGGCTTGGTTAGGCAGCGAATTGAAATTGGGTACAAAATAACAAAATAGTTTCGTTATCTCGCAAATATAGCTAATAATAACTAAGGTTACATTCTTTGAAACCGATATAAACGGTGTAATTAAACACGACCCGCATTTACGTGAACTAGCTCCTCAATATATACTGTATTGTTAAACCGATTGTGTCATTACATAATAACATGGTTACATAATAACGACGCAGTAGCTCGGTGCCTCTCGACTTCGTGGGTCATCAAGGGGTTTAGATATACTTGATTTTCATTGGTTCTCAGAGAATCATGTAAGTTTACGATTTTAGTAACTGCACTGCACTGCACTGTAACTGCCCTTAATTGTATCGAGATCTTGAACATTCCATTACATAATGATACTCTGTCATTATTCAAGCTTGCAGGCGTGTGTAAATAACATGCAGAGTTAACTAATCCAGTTAAATGTTGCAATGTATTCTTGGATTGAAAGTCCGACGCTCTACCACTGAGCCAAAGAGGTAAACATCGATACTGATAATGTATGCGTGTACTACTAATGTATTCGGCACCTCTTGAAATCGATAAAAATATACTCAATGTGTTTGCACATCTTGTGAGGGGCTCTGTTAGGTGAACTTTTGTGCAGATTTTGTCATTTTGTTTTGCGCCATAATATAAGCCCGTGACCGGGGGTTTCCCCTGCTTAATCCCAAAGACCCTTCCGAGGGGTGGAGGTTGGTTCCAGAATGAAGGAAAGGAGCGATCAGGATTCTATTAGAATACACACTTTGTGTGGGGCACAGTTAGAGCTGGCGTTGACCTCGCGCAGCTCATATAGAAAAAAATATCAAGTCCTGGGTGATCCATTATCGTTAATTAATGAACCTTATGAAAACAAACTGTGCAATTACTTTGAAAGCAACTATTTCCTTTGAATTTAAAGGGACCGAGAATTGAAAAAAAAAAAACCCCCAAAAAAAAAACAAAAAAAACAAAACAAAAAAAAACCAAAAAAAAAACCACACAAACAAAAACCAAACAAAAAATACTATTATTAAACCATTGTGCCTTGAGAAGAAAAAGATGACAAGCACTATGTTGTCTTATCTTACTCGTAACCTCAATTCACCCTTGGTGTCATTTATCAATTGGTAAGGCTTACGGGTTTTATTGATAACAGAATAATAATCAACACCGCGCTCTTTGTTAACTTGTAGAAGGTTAATTATTAATATGCAAACAAAAATCACTAGTTTAATCGTGGGTTCAGATTTGGTCGCTAACTAAATGCACCGTCCAATATATTTTATGCTGTTGTGCAAGTGAAATGGGTCCTTTAAATGGCTCACTTTTTTTTTGGCCTACATGGGCGTCCTGACAAACGTCGCGTGCATGTCCTATACACGAAACAACCTTGGTTTTCAGGGCCACGTGTTCAGAATGAATTGATGCATAGATGTTTGTAAGCATGCAGATTTTTTTGTTTGTTTGAACCAATCAGCTTATAATGCCAAAATTTCCCCCAACAATCTGACTTCAAAGGAACACACCAATATCATAGCCAATAATATTATTAACAAAATGGTGACGTGGTATCTTTAAAATATCAATTGAAATGTTAGTGAGCTCTCATATCTCCATACACGAATCAGAGAAGGCATAGATAATTATTACGTGTCACCAATATCTGATTTTATTACTTAAAAATGCGTATACAAAAACGACAATAAAAATACAATCAGAATATCATTTCATACAATTCAAAAAAAGAAAAAAAAAAAGAAGAAAAAAAAACAACTCCAATTCTACTACCCCTATATCTTATCAGACGAAAAATAAAAACCCCACAAAGAATATATATATTGGGAGAAATAAAACAAAACATTCACTTTTACAAATATTAAAAAAAAAAGAAGCAAAAAATAAAAAACTAATTTTTCGCTTGTGGTTCATCGCCATACGGAGTGTCCAGATCGCCGAGACCTGGAGGTCTTGCATCTGTGAAGCAAAATAGGTCAAGGTCATGAGGTAATTAGGTTACCAGGTCACTCACCATTACATCTGTAAACAAGGTCAGACCAGATAATGGAGTCTTGTGAGAAACAGTAGACGCCCAGGCGACCTCCGCGATGGGTCAGGTCGATGATGTTCCCAGAATCAGCGATAACCGAAGTCTCCTCGAATAGCAGGAATCTGTGGACGACATGGAACATAAAATACAAATTGATGTTTGTAAGAGGCGTATAGAAAGAATAATGCAAAAATTATAATTTATTCCATTTCCTAAATCAAAAGTTATTTAATTGACTTTAAAATGAATTGTGTACTCAGTTCTCCAAGTAGAGGATGAACAGCAAACCAAAGTATTGCATATATTTTTAGGAGCCCGGTTTACGACCAAGAGGACAAGAATTCCCCCCCCCCCCCGCCAACCACTTCCTAATTCTTGCCGCAAGACATCTTTATGTTTATTTGTTATTTCTTAGCAATAAAGAATTTGCAGAAATAAGCGAAACGCTATAATTCAAAACTTGGAAACTGGTCGTGAATAAATAACCGTAAACAAGTACCCATCTTGATAACCTGAGGGCATTAATGCAAATCAAACACAAAGCAATAAACAAACGACACTGACCTAATAAGACCCTCCATCGGTCGATGAATGAGCTCCCATCGATACGCAGTGTGGCCCTTCCACCCCACACCGCTAGGGTCTCTCCACAACAATTTAGACTAGAATAAAATGCCAATTATTGAAATTATGAACCTGAGAAGAATGTTCGATCTTACCTGGCCTCTGGTGTTGCCTGTATGCCACAGGGCGTTACGTAACAGGGGTCCGGGGCCAGATTTTGACTTGATGACCTTTAGTTGGATGCCAGCCTCAGCAACCGCCAAGAATGGAGTCTCCTTCCAATACTCTTCTCGATTCTTCTTCCAGGTCACAGCATAGAAATTGGAACTATCCTGAGAGAAAAAAAGAATAGTTTTTGAATATTAATTTGAGTATTAATTACAAGTTGATATAATAATTAAATATATAATTAGATATGGATATATAATTATAAAATTTAATATTCTTAACCACACCTGGTAACTGAAGATAAAGCCAACATAATCATCATCTACTTCAGACTGCACGAAAAATGTTCCGCTGAAATCGACTCCACTGAAGCGTTGGTAACCGATGGCAAGCCCCGGATCACTGTTGACTGTTTGCAGAATTTCAGCACCCTAAGGGAAGAGTAAAGTATTTGTAGGCACAGCAAAGATTGAAGAGTGGCGTTGGGTGAAAAATCTCCCATCCCAATCAAATAAAGAATTGAAACAAACCTCGTTCAACACCACCCAGTGAGGGTCGATCTGGACATCTCCGATTGGATCCAAGACAACCGTTTGGAAGTGTCGGAAGTCGGTGGCTTGAATTTGAGCGTTTTCTGGACACATATCAGTCCGATCAGGGCGGTTGTCGTTGTCAAAATCATCTTCACATGCATCACCCCTATTGTTCCCTGTAAAGAGCATTTCATCATAAAATTGACACTTTTCTGTCGGGGTGAAGTCGGATGTGACACTGATTTCAATGTACACATCAGGAAATTGACATATTGAACCACTTGGTAGCATGGAATAGATGCATGTTGGTGTGGGCTATATATGACATTGACACATACCATCCCTATCAGCCTGATCAGGATTGTACACCAATCGGCAATTGTCTCTTCTGTCAAGAACACCATCATTGTCGTCGTCATCATCGCAAACATCACCTACAATGGACGAAATTTACAATTGTATAATATTAACGTCAGCAGACAATCCTCCTCACCCTGTCCATCTGAATCGGTATCGCACTGGTCAGCATTCGGAATGGTGGGACAATTGTCCATGTTATCCTGGATTCCATCTTTATCCCTGTGATAATGAAATGAACAGGTATGAATTGATCATAAGCTTCGTCTAAGGGCATTGACACTTACACGTCATCGTCATTGTCACATACATCTCCAACTAGATCATTATCTGTGTCATTCTGAAAACCATAAAAAATAAAATACAACCAGAAACAGAATGTATGGAATGGACGTACTTGATGACGATTGAAATGTCTCGGGCAGTTATCACAAGCATCTCCAACGCCATCCCCATCTCTATCTCTCTGATCCACATTGGGAATCAACCAGCAGTTATCGTATTGGTTGAGAATGCCTGAGTAAAGATTGACCCTTGATATCAACATTACATGATAACCAATCGCTGACCATCGTTATCGGCATCAGGATCACACACATCTCCTCGACCATCTCCATCGGCATCGTTCTGGTCTGGGTTCGGCATGCTGGGGCAGTTATCGCACTCATCACCGACTGAGTCACCACGTTCCCCTTCTCGCTCGTCAGAGTTTTCCTGACCTGGGTTGACAACCAAAGGACAGTTGTCCTAAAAGAGAGAGCAATGGATTCCATCAATGCATATATGTGGAAGCTCAAAACTTTCATACCTCATGTATGACTCCGTCTCCGTCAATATCGTTGTCGCAAGCGTTTCCAAGACCATCACCGTCGGTATCTTCTTGACCGCTGTTGGGAACCAAGATACAGTTGTCCTGAAAGTGAAGAAGCCTTAAAATGGTCAAAAATATAGTAGCCACTCACGGCTCTGCATTTGGGTTCAGAACATTGGAGATCGTAGTCTGGCCAACCATCAAAGTCTTGATCCCGACCGCACAGGAGTCCGCTACCAGCGTATCCAACTTTGCACTGTTTAGATGTGAATTTATCATCTTATCTTTTATCTCAAGAAGTCGTCAATTTATTTCAAATATATGTCTGCTTCAGTTCAAGTTCAAGGAAAGCACCTCACCACACATATGTAGGAAGTAATCGGAGGTCGCAAGACACATACAGCGTGCTCGTGACAGATTGTCAGTCCGTCAGGGCACAGACCTTTCATCGGCTGACATCCTAATGCCTGGCTGCCCGTGTATCCTAGATTGCACTCTCCGCAGCGGTGAGAACCCTGAAATACAAATCATCATGCATGAGTAAAAGGTTACGTCTACATACCCTGGTGTTGATACAAATCGAGTGAGGGACACAACCGCCGTTGTTGAATGCACACTCATCAATGTCCACACAAATCTGAAACACAAGAAGTGTAAACAAGGGCACGGTCAGATACCAATTGGCTAGGTCACCTGTCGGTTGAAGCGAGCATCATCAAGACCAACTCCTGAGACTGGAGGGCTGGTGTAGCCCGATGGACAAGGAGAGCAAGAGTACCCTGGTTCGAGATTGGTACATTTCGCCAGAGGATCACAAGGCATTGCTTCAAAGCACTGTGAGATGTACATTGCAACAAATCATACTGAAATTATAACATACGCCTACCTCATTAATGTCCGTACAGACAGTTCCATCACCTGAATAACCTCGAGGACAGGCTCCGCATCGAAATCCAGTTGAGGTATCAGTACACCTGACATCTCGGAAGCACGGGTTGCTTGAGCAGGTAATGATAACCAAGCGACAGGTCTCTCCATCACCTTCATACCCTGGCGGGCAATTCCCACAGCGGTACCCTGAGTTGGTATCTCTGCAGGTCACGCCAGCGAAACAAGGGCTATCCCGGCATGCAATGTACACGCAACCATCGCGAGTACCATCTCCTCTCATTCGGAATGGACACTGACCGCAGCGGAAGCCACCTCCAGGCACCATCTCGCATGAGACCCCTGGATAACATGGCTGGTCGGAGCAAGTGATGCCATCACAACCGTATCGAGTGCCGTTGCCAGTCAATCCTGATGGACAGGATCCACATAGAGGCAGACGGCCCTGGCGATCCGTGCAGGGAACTCCAGGGAAGCAGTAGCTGTCACTACACGTTAGGCGACGACAACCGTCACGTGACCCATCACCAGTGTAACCTGTAATCATAATGTAGTCTCCATGTCTAATTCGCCTTTAATGCACTAAATATCATAACGTAGTTTCCCGCCTGTATCAACTAAATTCGCCAGTATCCTAGCGATTAAAATATGCTCGGATACGGTTCGGTCTTATTGGCTCCCTGGGAGAAACATAAAAATGGTTTGTGATCGGGATCTGGAAGACTAGGATTTTTGTTTCAAAAGAAGCACATATCAATATTACGATTAATGTCACCTTTATCTAAGGTTTGTTTACTTCATTAATGCGGCATTTACTCTTTTAGATATTTAATGAGGCGAGGAAATTAAGGAATGCTGTCTTTCATGTGTGTTTATTCATTTTTCACGATTTCAATCTGCCACCTGTACACCCCATGTATACAGTGTGGTAACAGCCATTTTCTTACTCTCATTGATGCATTAATTTTTTTTTCTCATAATTTTTGGTGCCGTAATTTAAATCGTAAATCATGCGAGTTTCACATCAATCCTCAAATTTTCATTCATTCACATAATGTTGCTATAGTAACCAGAGGAGCTTTCTTTTCGCGCTTTTACTTTTGTCGAATCGTTCTATTGATTTACGTCACTTCCGGATTCACCCGGTAAGCACCGCCTTATTCTATGATCGACGGGAGAGCGATATTTAAGTATACTTAGGAGGGAACGTTTTCCCTTCGTGTACGTGTGATGCCGAATACAACGAAAAGGGTAACCGTATACTATCAAATACCCAATACCCGTGTGACCCTACACTTAACCTGACAAATCGCTCTCCCATTACACTTAGAATATATTATATAGAATATAGAAGGAGCATCTTACCTGCAGGGCAGGATCCACATCGTGGACCAGTCGGCGTGTCGGAACAGGGAACATTCGGGAAGCAGACGCGATCAGAACACCTGAGCAAGCGACATCCTTCCCGTGTACCATCTCCAGTATATCCGGAAGGACAGGCACCACATTTGAATCCAACCCCGCTGTCTGTGCACTGGGATCCTGGGAAGCAGGGGTTATCCCTGCACCGAATTCTTTCACAACCTCGAACAGTTCCGTCGCCAGTAAGACCAGCCGGGCATTGGCCACATCTCGGGCCAGTGGCACTCATCTGGCAGCTCACACCAGGGTAGCAGACTCCATCAGAGCAGGACAAGAGGCGGCAGCCTCCGATTGTTCCGTCACCAGTCATTCTGGGTGGACATTTGCCACAGCGGAAGCCAGTAGCAGTATCAGTGCAAGACACGCCGGTGTAGCATACTCTGTCCCTACAAGTCAATGAGCGACAGCTGCCTTTGCTTCCGTCTCCAGTTTTACCAGCAGGACACGCTCCGCACCGCGGGCCACCAAAAGCGTCAGTACACTCAACGCCTACATCGCAAACATCATCACTACACCTGAGTTTTCTGCAGTTTCCAAGTTTACCATCACCAGTGCGACCTGCAGGACAAGAACCACAGCGAGGCCCAGATGCGCTATCTGTGCAAGTGACACCAAAGTCACAGTAGCGATCGCGGCATGTTAACAAGCGGCAGCCCTCTCTAGAGCCATCCCCGGTACGTCCGGCTGGGCACTGACCACACCTAGGTCCAAGAGGAGTCATGGTACACGTAACTCCAGGGAAGCAAATGTTATCTTGGCAGGTGACACTCCTACAAGTGGTGCCGTCACCAGTGTAACCGGTGGGACAGGATCCACAGCGGTGCCCTGATGAGGTGTCAGTGCAAGCCACACCTGGATAGCACGGTTGGTCACTGCAGCGGATTCGCCTACAGCTGCCTTTGCGCCCGTTGCCAGTATACCCAGCTGGACAAGAGCCACAGCGAGGACCGTTACCGGTGTCAGTACATTGAACCCGTGAGTCACAGTAATCATCGCTACAACGAATCCTCCTGCAACCTCCAGCTGAACCATCTCCGGTCTGCCCATTCGGACATGGACCACATTTAGGACCAGCGACTGTGTCTTGACAGGTCACTCCAGGCGCACATACTTGGTCGGAACATCTCAGAGTACGACATCCTGATGTCGTACCATCACCTGTCTTGCCAGCCGGACATGATCCACACTTAGGCCCAGCTGGTGTATCAGTACAAGACACACCTCGGAAGCATGGTCGATCCCGACACTGCATGATACGACAACCCTCTCGAGTACCATCGCCAGTAAAACCAGCTGGACAACTTCCACAGCGAGGACCTGAACCAGTGTCAGTGCAATCAACGTCTTGGAAGCACACTTGATCTCGACAAGTCAAGCGCCTACAGTTATCCAGCCTACCATTTCCAGTGTAACCATCGGGACAAGACCCACAGCGTGGTCCAGATGGTGCATCAGTACATTGCACTCCTGGGTAACAAACCCGGTCTCTACAAGTCAATCTCCTACATGTACCCCTTCTTCCATCCCCTGTAGTACCGGGTGGACACGGTCCACACCGTGGCCCAGATGCAGTGTCGGTACAGCTGACACCTGAATCACAGAAGCCATCGTTACAGCGTATGACTCTGCAGCCATCCCTGGAACCGTCCCCAGTTCGACCTGCAGGGCATGGACCACATCTGGGACCAGCAGAAGTATCAGTACATGTAACTCCTCGATAGCACACGTTTTCCCTGCATGTTAGTCTTCTACAACCATCCTTGGAACCATCTCCAGTAAAACCTTCTGGACATGATCCACATTTGTATCCATTATCTGAATCCTGGCAAGCCACCCCAGGGGCGCAAGGACGATCAGAGCATCGAATTGACCTACAACCTTCTCTAGTACCATCACCAGTAAAGCCTGCTGGACAAGCTCCACAGCGGAACCCACTACCAGTATTCTGACAAGAAACTCCCGGGAAACATGGGTTGGAGCTACATGTGATAGGTCTGCATCCATCTCTGGATCCGTCTCCAGTGAAACCATCTGGACACTGTCCACAGCGTGGACCTTCACTCGAGTCTCTACACGAAACTCCAGAGTAGCAGACTCGATCAGCACAGGTTAATTTTCGACATCCATTCAGCCCAGTTCCATCGCCAGTCATTCCTGCAATGATATCATCACCACAAGTTCCATACCCGTAACCATAGCTTACCTTCTCGGCATGAACCACAACGGAAACCGTATGAAGTGTCATGACACGGGACACCGGGAAAGCAAGGGTTATTTCTGCAGCTTGGTCGTTCTGGAGAGCATCCATCTGTCGTACCATCTCCGGTATACCCAGGCGGACAAGCGCCACACCTGAAGCCAGTTGAGGTATCCTGACACCTAACCCCAGTATAACAAGGGTTAGTTTCACATCCAGGGTTCAGTCTACGGCAACCGTATTTGGTGCCGTCGCCGGTGTATCCAGCGGGGCACCTGCCGCACCGGTACCCCTCGGCGGTGTCCACGCATTGCACGCCTAGACACGGAATACACCCATTCTTATAACAACACAATAAACCAGACCAACTACCTTCAAAGCATGGACGGGTGTTACAAGCAATTCTTCGTTCACATCGTCGACCGTCTCCGACGTACCCGTCAGGGCAGCTTCCACACTCGTACGTGTTTCCAACCTCATTGCATTCAACTCCTCTGAAACAAGGGTTGGAGGCGCACATCCCGTTAGCTGTGAAATGTAGGTCAATCCATCTGGTTCATTGAATAATGAATTGCATATGCACGTACAAGGACATAGGTTGCATCTTTCGATTTGCTGCTGGAGGCCTCGAACTTCTCTGCCCTGGATAGCATGATAATTTCCTGGTGTATTCATGAATGCATGATGCAATGTCCTACCTGAGTTTGGAGCTCAACAGTCAGTGTTTTGATGTGCTGCAGAAGGGTGGCCATTGAACGAGAGAGATCGTTGCTTTGGCCTTCAAATATAATACCATTGAATAATATTATATTGCATTATATATACTAGGCGACTCACTGGAAGTCATAGGTTCGTCTGCTGCCATTCTTTCCATGCTGTCGTCATTCATCATCATATCGCAGCCAGTATGTGATAGAACGTCATCAACACCACGTCCACTGGCAGTCCTCATGGCTGGATTCAGTTCCTGTTGTACAAATATGTTACGAAATATGTTATGAAACGTTATCATAATATGTTATGAAACGTTATAGAATGGCTTTTTCTAATAGCAAAAGCAAATATCGCGAAGATGGAAGGTCTGACTTGATAGTGTTTATGTTTTGCTGGACTTGCATTAGGTGTTTTGCCGGGTGGATGTGTGGATTGGTTCTCCCAATTCGTGATTAGATTTCAAGCCTTGAATCGCGGCATTGGAGCGGATGCATGTTGATGCAAAGATGCTTAAAGCATGCGAAATGTTGGGAGGTAGATATGATTGTGCAATCGGTTTTCGCTTTGATCTGTTTGCCGTATATACTAAACATCACGGATATTAGATAGGAGATAAAACAAGTAAATGTCAAGGCGGCTGTCTCTGTTCTTTCAAACACTTTCTACCTTTTGATTGATTGCCAAGTTATGTGCTGGGCCAGTAATTATAGGTAGCAAGACTAAACGCATCATTTGTTATAACAAATGGCATTCTTCAATCACTGGACCTGTTGACTGTGAATTTTAGAAATATACTCACGGTGCAAATGCCACCAAAGATGAATCACACCGAGACATAATATTGCTATTATATTGCTCACAAAAAAAAAAACCCCACACTATTAATGAGCAAAAAAAAACTAAGGTTATCTCGGTTTAGGCTCAGTAAAAGTTGATGAAAACCTCCACCATGGGAGGGGACTTATCTGTTAGGGAACCAAAAAAATAACAGTTTAAAAGTTATAGCTGTTGCAAAGTGAATAAAACCTTGGCGACTATCAGCATTTTTGCTGTTTGCGATATACAGAGCTGCTTCACATTATTACGTTTTCTGCTGCATATCCTTAGCTTTTTGTATAATATATAATGCTGCTAGTCCGGGTTTGAGCTATTGGGAGAGACTGGAGAGTAATCGCTATACTTATACTATGAAACCCGAGGGCATCTGTACTGAATAATTGCGGGTGCGTGTTTATCATATGAACAAGCATTTCCGAGGAATATCAATAACAATTGCCGGTTCCATATATACCCTGGCAACGGGATATCCATTTAGTTAGATGGCTATAAGCTAGCTAGACCCCCGTGCACCATGGTTTACCCATCCCAGTATCCTAATCTCCCCGATCACTCAATACATTCGCTGGTTTATCGGTGTAAGTTATCCTGCATGATACATAAGCTATCTCTTCACTCCTCCCCTTGTCTATAGTAATCTTCTGATCTCAGAAGACAAACCTTTGCGTTGCTCGCATGTGTCGATATACGCTTGCGGCTCTCGTGAAGTTATACGCAGAAACACCTGCAATTTCTGCAGACGTTTTGCATCGTTTAGCGCTAATTTCCTCCAAACAAAAATCATGACTTTTCTTCGAAAAATTTCGTCAATTTTGCACTTGTTGACCTTGTGTTATGAGCATAGTAACGTGTAATTATTAAAACTTCGTTCTCTGTTGTTGTTTTTTTTTTTTTCCCGTGGTATGATGTCATCATATTATTTTTACTTTTGTTACTATTGGCCATTGTAGCAATAATACAACTTACTGCGCTTGCATCTTGGTCGATGAGCTCTCTGAGTGAGAGATCCAGGTATTCCTTGCCGACGCTTTGGCAGTTCACGAATACTTCAATTGCGGTGTATGCAGCATCAAGATCGCCCATATGGATCATGATGTTGATATCTTGACCCTTTTCGACTTCATCGTCGGCTGAGAATCGATACTTGACCCCATTCAAGGACAAGGTAACTGAAATTATAATTGGATATCATGCACGGCGTTACATTTCATCATTCAAAGGCGGAACTCGCGGAAGCTGTGACGTCATAACATTACAAGACAGATGCGGCATTTCCGAAAGCAAAGTTCGTGACAGAAGAAAAATTCGCCGCATGCAGCATTCCACTTGATGTAAATCAGGTTCAGATGAGACGACTTCTCTGCTGCTTGACGTACAACGTATGTCCTCAAGAGGATTTGAAGTTGTAGCTAAGATTTGCTGAATGAACAACATGGCCATTAAATGGGTCAGGTTGCAAAGATATCAAGTTTTTATTGGGAGGAATTCTGTACAATTGCCCAGGAAGAAAGGGACGCAAAGGAACGACATGTTGGAATAGTGAGTTGATCCTGTAGCAGTAATTTGAGCTATAGAGTTATTACCTAGTGATATCATCAGCTAGCATCTGGAACTATTCTTCTTGTACAAGTGTCCAACGGTTTTATAGCACGCTTGAACGAAACGACTGGGCGTCTAATGTAATGGTAATTGTCGGGTCCCTTGTTGACACACAATGCCAAATACTAAACATGTGAAGGATTAATTTGAAAGGGTGTTTTCCTCCACTTTGAAGTGAGATCTAATGTTGAATGCATGCACCATTAAAATGACGTACTTGTATCGACATTCCAAACCCTTTTCACGCTTTCGCGTGCACATCAAAGGAAATATATTTTTAAGTTGTGTACTTGTAGCCTGTGATAAAAATAACTAAATTTGACATTTATGAATTAAATATTATCATTAGAGATACTGGGACTCTATCTATAATGACGTCAACCATAGATTACATGTCTAGTCACGCAGTACTTGACCAGAGAATAATAATTAAAGCATTTACGAGTAGCACTCATATTCGTATCTGAAGATGTTCTACCATCAATACTACGTACGCTCTATCATCAACGGAATTCGTCTCTCACACAAAAGAAGAACATTTCATCCGCATTTATATGCATGAAAACTTTGTCAATATTCTCTTAAAGTGTGTGAAACCCAAATGACGTCACAAGGGGTCATTTAAAGTACCTTTTGGGTGTTTCTGGTCCCACGTGATCCTGATCTGCCACTGTTGAGGTTGCTCTTGTGATCCCACATCCACTTTACCAATTGGACCAACTCTAACGAGTGGAGTCACGTGAACAGATACGTCATAAGGAATGCGTCCGTAAAGAACAACGTCAGCTTCGGCGTTGATAGCTCTGGCGATGCTGGTCCCATTATCACCTGTAACATAATCATGACATATTGAATACTATTTTTTCGTAACGGTAGATTATGATAACATTCATGATGTCATAGATTGAAATTACGTGACGTCACAAGGTACTTTAAAGCAGCGTATTATACGGAATGTATGCTCGATCGATTTACTATAAAACAATGTGTGGGTATAAAACAATTCTATTCAGACGAATACTTTCTGCAATGAAACAACCTCGCACGACAACACACCACTTTAAACACAGATCACAAGCTAAAATTGCATCAATGTCCACCGCATTCTTCTTACCTGTTGAAGTTACTCCCGATTGGCACACACAGAATAACACAGACACAAAGTATACACTCCACTGCATGCTGAGAGTCAGGGCACTGCTGCCGAGTCCCCAACCGTACTATTTGTACTCAGAACTCCGAGTGAACAGGCACTTAAACTCTTCCTGGGTAACTCAATCCGTTCTAACGCACCAGTGCCATTTCCAGACGCCTGCGCTTATGCTTCGAAGCTCATCCGGAGCTCACGCGGATCCGTCTATTAGTTTACGGTTGGAGATTTGATAGTATACATATCTGCTTGCACTGTGGTGCCTCTATTTTCTGGAGTTTTAGTGGGGTGAGCATGTGGGTGGTGGTAGTAAGGGGTTATTTGGACTCGTTGGTATCGATGGGAGCGTTAAGTTGGTTGTCTTTGGTGTAAGCCCCGAGGGGCTTCAGATAACAGGTGTTTGCGTACCTGGGAGTTCTTGTATTGCTCCGCTGCGGTTTGAGTGACATGAGGTGTATATTTAGGGGAGTGATGAGCAGGGCAGGCCGATTATGAGGTGTTTATTGATTCGGATATTCCACGAGGTTTAACTCCTGCGGTGTATCTGTTGTGAAAATATCTGTATTTTCTCACAGAAAAAGCAGGCATGCAAGCGCATCAGACAGATTGATCGCTTTAATTCACTCACAGCCCTTTAAGCCCAATAGCTAGACTATTCCTACGTGCTTACCACGTAAGAGTCAACAACAATTATTCAGGGTTAATGATTGAGAGCAATTGCCATAAGTCAAGACGAAACGTAAAACCAACGTAAAATTTACATATTTATTGCATCCTAGGAATGAGAATAAGAACTCGGAAGACATGCACGGGGAGACCTAAGTCTATAACACTAACAAAAATCAATAAATTAATATAAAAACATGATTTCAAACAAAGGGACTTCTTCTTTTTCGTTGTTTTTCGTTGTTTTTCGTAGATTTTCGTAGTTTTTCTTCTCACAGAGCCGTCATTCTTAGTTTGAACGCAGGAGCCACAGAAAGAGAAGCCGTTTGCTTCACGAACGGGTTGAGGGGAGGCAGCGGCGCACGGTGCTCCGGTTCGAGAAGGAAATTCCTCACTAAGTTTGTCCCGAAGAGAAACACGGCATCAATGAGATCATCGACTCTAATGGAAGCCTTCAATTGCATCTCTAACAGTGCCTTCAAGCGCACAACAGACGGGTCATCACCTGGGAGCATCGCATTCGTATCCGGGTCCAAGAACCGCTCAGGCCAGAACTCACCCGGTTCACTCCACGAGTTCCAGTCGATGTGGTTCGCGAGATTGTTGATTAAAACTCTGGTGCCTTTATGCAAGGGTAGATTACCGATGGATGCGTTGTCTGTGGAGATGGTGGCGCTGAGCAGGGGGGTGGGAGGGGACAGACGCAGCACTTCATAAACGATCGCGTGGGCGTATCGCATGTCGACTTTGTGTTCCGGTTTCACTGGAGCATCTGCCTTGAGTGACGTGCGAATTTCTTGGCGGATGGCTTTTTGGAGATCGGTGTGGTGTAGCATGGCGGAAATGAAGGTCGCGAAAACGTTGTGCAGTACGCAAGATGCGTGGAGATTTTTAGAATCTTTGAAGGTTTTCTTCAGTTCGAGAGCCCGTATGGATTTTTCAAAATTCCATTGCTCGCGATAAATGGGGAACCAAGCCAGCTTCAGCCAAAAGGGACACAGCTCCCAGCGTGTGGCGTCCGAAACTCTCATTAAATCAATGAACGCGATAAATGTATCCACTTGGCCATTGTCAACTGCACTGCATAATGTTGACATCACAGTTCTGCAGATGGCAGCATCGGGGCTGAACCCGAAGCCCTTCGCGAGGGCAATTTCTTTGCCGAAAGCTTCGATGAGTTGAGATGAAGAGTCCGTTATGATTGCAGGCCTCGAGTCGAGATTCACGCAACGCATATCATAACGCTCCTTGAATGTCAATTTCTTGCCAACGATCAGATGCCGAATTGCTTCGAAATTCGCCAAGACGATGAATCGACGAGTGAATATATGCACACTGTACAAGTCACCGAGCTTACTGATCCAGGTCGTGAGCGAAGAATGCAGTTTATCCCGTCCAAGAATATGTAAATGTCCGACCACAGGCATGGAACGACCCGGCGAGGGAAATCTTCGATAGAGATACTCAGCTTGACGCTCGATCACTTTGATCGCCAAAACGGCTAAAAGCAACGTCAAGAGAATATAGAAAAACATCTTCACGCTGCTGTAGCCCACAAATGACGATAGGATCGAGATAAAATGCGATTTTATCTGTCAATGAAGCGAAGTGATGTCCTGGCCATCTTGAACCTTGACCTGACCTTAATGTTTATGATGACCTACTTTCTCTTATAGATACGTTGTGAATCAACATAACGTTATGATTCTATCCGTTCACTCTATTCAGAGGGGAATTCCCACATGTCGTCATTCACAGAAACATTATGAATGTTTGCCGTTTAGAAAGAAGCAATATTAAACTGGATTTCAGCAATCATTTTAGCCCATTTTCCGAGAAAACAGGTGAGTTAAGATTGTGATCTGAATATTGCACAGAACAATTTAATTATGCCCATGTTTATGCTCAAGGATCGATGTTAGTCAAAAGTAGTTAAATACTCGCGATGACCATCCCTCAGCCAATAAATAAAAAAAAAAATAAAAAAAAAAAAAAATAAATAAATAAATAAAAAAAAAAAAATAAATAAATAAATAAATAAATAAATAAATAAATAAATAAATAAATAAATAAATAAATAAATAAAAAAATAAAAAAAAAAAAAAATAAATAAATAAATAAAAAAATAAAAAAAAAAATAAAAAAATAAAAAAAATAAATAAATTAATTAATTAATAAATTAATTATTAAATTAATAAATTAATAAATTAATAAATACATAAATTAATATATCAATCAATCAATCAACCAATTAATCAATCAATCAATCAATCAATCAATCAATCAATCAATCAATCAATCAATCAATCAATCAATCAATCAATCAATCAATCAATCAATCAATCAATCAATCAATCAATCAATCAATCAATCAATCAATCAATCAATCAATCAATCAATCAATCAATCAATCAATCAATCAATCAATCAATCAATAATGTATAGCTGATAAATTCGTCAACAGAATCAACGCTGATTCAAATAAGAATATTTAATGCAATATTAATCGGAACTAAATGTTGATATAATAGTTCAACATGGAGAATCCATAATTTTTTAGGGAAAAGGGATTTTTAGGGTGGTCGGGATTTAGCAGCACACTACGACCGCGAGGAGATGCCTCTTGAAATCGACATCGCTGTAATTATTTATATTATTTATATTATTTATATTATTTATATTGTGTATAATTATTTCGGGCAAATAAATATGACACCCCACCACGATACCAGTCGGATATCGCCAAGCGAGAAAACAAAAAAAGAAGCCCATATTGATCCCTGCCCTCATCACAAGCAATTAATAAATCACAATAAATTTTATTTTTGTATTGCGTAAAATCCACCGAAGTGTTCAAAAATGTTCAAAATGTCTAAAATGTCAAATGTTCACAACATGAAGTTAATGAAGTTGGATAATGCATAAAAACATAGGAATTAAACTGAATGTTTAAGAACAGGCGAGTTTGAAGAGACGTTTTTGGTTGCTTGGTTGATGAGAAATAAAACTCTTTTTTTTTTTTTTTTCCGCTCGTGTACATTTCATGATGTTTATTGTGAATCTAGTTCTTCCCATTGGCGTTCCTCTTGGCGTCGATAGTACCGGCAGAGTTGATTTCATCGTTGAACCATAAAGGGGCTGAATTATGATCTCGAGTTACACAAGTTAACAAAACTCCAAAGTGTTCGTTGTAACGATAACCAAGCCTTCATAACCATGCGAGACCAATTGATTAGATTGGGGCTAATAACAGATATTATTATCGGTTTAAAGTCGCGTGCCCGGGGTGGGCAGGACACACATTCTCAGTCTAATTGGTCAGCATCACGATCCAGTACCTGTAGTAGGCAGCAGCCTTTTGGCCTAGCCATGCAAGGAATAAAAAATAATAATAAAATAATTTTTTTTTTTTTTTTTTTTTTTTTTTTTTTT
>KB311845.1:49503-73590 GCA_000328365.1 Capitella teleta | reverse complement strand
TGAGAGGATGACCAGAACCCCTCTGAATGTATACTCCTGATGACCAGAATACCGAAGACCCCTATGAGTGTTTACACTGATGACAAGAATACCGAAGACCCCTATGAGTGTTTACACTGATGACCAGGATGATCAAGACTCCTATGAGTGTTTACCATGACAACCTGAATGACTGTGATAATCATGATGACAATCTTGCCATGATGACTACAGAGATGACAGTCTTGACAAGAAACCAGAAATTATTGTTAATTTTTCAAATTCCCGTTTGTTTGAATGTATTCAATATTTAATTAATTCACAGGGGAGATCTCGGTTAACACACCCATACACTCACACACTCACACATCAATACACGTATGTACCTCACTGATTCTTGAAACACTTAAAACACAAACTTTAATTGGCATGTTAGTAAACCGAACATAACATTCATCTTTAATCCTACATACAGTTACAAGCTTCTATCCTGTAAATTTAATGCGAAGTAAAATCTTTAGTTTGAGAACTAAATATTTTAACTTAAATATGGGAGGTATATGTTACGGTCACATGGCTTTAACTAACACTTACATGATGTTTAAGTTTAGTATGGCTCTATAAACTATGGCAATGTATTATACTTTTGGGACAGAGAATACACGAACATACATCCATCGCTGATGGCTGACAAGTACCAAATGACCCCTACTATTACAAACAGTCCATTCGCATTAAAGATACAAAGTTCACTGATAGCACCAACATAACGGCTTCCACTCGTCCACAAACCCAGCACATAAAAGCACGCAATTCCAATCACAAAGGCAGAAACAGAGACAGAGAGAGACAGACACAGACACAGAGCAGACACAGTCCATTCAACCACAGCCACCAGTCTCCAAGACTACACCAACAGACCCCGAGATCCTCCTGCAATCCGCCATCGTTATAATTGACTGTTAAGTACCATTAAAGTCTACACGTTGCAAACAGACGTCGCCCTTGTTGTGCTGTGTCCGAGAATAAATGTAGAAGTGGAGTCGCTACACAGCTGATTCAGCCTGCACAGTGATTACGTGTTTTGAATGTTACATCTTATTCCCCTTCTGGGACTACGCTCTCATTCCCATCTCAATGTCTTATTATAGTAAACATCGTGTGTTGCTTATCAACAATATATTTATATCCTCTTTGATAAAGATTGACTGTAGTGCTTGGTGATGCATAGAACTATATCCAGTTGAAATTTTGAACACACATCTTTAAATACTAAAGGACAGAATCATATTCTGTCATTTAGTACATTCTTATTTTGTATATATATTATTTATTATTATTATTTAATATATTATTTTATATCTATGTCTAGTTATAGACACCAGCTACCATGCAGCAGACCCATGTCTGCCTTTGGTCAATCCTAAAAGGCAGTAACCATGGTAATTCGCCATTTTCACAGCTATGCACTCGGTCATCTAAAGATTGCACCTGGTGATAAAATCTTCACTGCGCAGTCAATGCGTACTGGTACCAAGAGTACCATTATGATGCTATTGCAAAACCATTCGTGAATACACTAATACGTGATGATTATGTCCTCTATGAATCTACAATTTCACTTGCATTGCCATTCACTTGCATCTAAGTGCGAATGCTTTGCATCAAACTTGAGCTTGATGCATTCAATCTTAACATCCGATTGGTCACTTACTTTGAATAGTGATCATATTGTGAACACCTTTTGTTTATACCGAAATCAGTTGGCACGTCATAATTTTGCTTGTCTCGACTGTGTTGAATATTGACCCGTTGGTTGTGTGCGATATGTGGTGTCATTCTTGATGGGTCTATCTACGCTATTTCGCAGCAATTCATAATTCATCACGTTCGTTTCAAAAGCGTGATGCACTTCAGATGACACAATCATCTTCTGAAACATCGGGGTCTTCCAGTCCGAACATTGGCTCCTTCTAGGATTCGCCCAGGGAGCCAATGAGAGCGTTATGTAACAGAGGATTCAGAATGACGTTGTTTACATATTATGGAACTAATTCTAAGTAAGTGCCCATTTGTGGCTTCTTGTTTTGAGCTTTGCCTAGAGAAACGTTATGATAACGCCATGTGAAGTAGGTCATGCTTTTGACGAACGTTATATTACAAATTAACTCTCGTATCTAATAATCGAAGTTGTTTAAAATGAGGGCAGGGAAAGACGCGCATCCGCCCCAGTGGTAAGGATTTTATCTTTGAATAAATAAATCCATAAAACCGATTTTCTATCAAAAGTAAAGTAACTTCAATGGAGAAGATTTTGAGATTATTTTTGATGAGAACATCGTTTTATATCTTGCTCGCTCCGTTTTTCATTGATGATGAAATCGTTTGCCTATTCATGAGGAAGTAATACATAATATTCGTTAGAATCAGCTGTTTCAGTATTTGGGAAACTCCAGCTGAATAACCACTTCGATCTATGTTGCCCAAGTTTCCCAAAATTAAGAGAGTGAGGCACAATTAGTCACTGGATTCCAGCCGAAAGTTTCAGAAGAAATCGTTGAGTCTTGACGAGATGTATTGCTAATTGAAAATTAAAATTTGGTAGATAAATCTCATGAGGGGTGCTTGTAAAAATTCCTAGAAATTCAAATTTAAGAATTTAGGAAGCAAAATTCGGAAGAAATATATTGACCATAGATTTATTAACACGACAACATTAAGCGATAGGAAATATTAAACTGAAGCCGGTTATGTCAGAGCATACAACCATTATAATGAATATTCACATCCACTCAAAACACAGATTAACTCACCCTAGCTCTCTCTTGCTCTCAGTCTCCCTTGGATGGGCGTGCAAAATGCACGATTTATTCATTCTGAGATGAAGATAAAAGTTGAACACGGTTTGGTTTCTACTAATTATCACCAATCAATCATGATTATTTTGAGTATTTTGGCAGCGGGGACACCTATAAAAAATAGGGGTGCACAAATATCAGAATCCGATATCCGATTTTCCGGAGCAGTTTTCTATCTGCACACCCCTAATAAAAAGCACATGGATGCAAACATTTTTTTTTTTTTTCAAAATTGGCCAGAAGTACGGTTATTGCTGTTTAAGTAGAGCAATGATACACACTTACTATAACGCCATCATGAATAATCACTGTCAAAGCAACCAGCGTTTCTTTGATTTTAAAGAACCACAAAGCCAACATTCGAAACAAGATTAAGTAAGCACAGTAAGATCACTCAGCGGTTAAGATATATTTTGTGAGAAAGAAGAGGAAGAAGAAAACACAAGCTCCGTGTGTTGAATAGGTTTCAACTTGACAACATAAGTATAATTTTATGCATCGTATAACATAAAAGAGTAACGTACTATACTAGGGATGCAAATTGACATCCCCACCCGAGAATCGGATATCATGGAATCCGAAACCACGTATCATTCAAAGTCATCAATTATTTCCACAATTAGAAGTCAATAATTACAAACATAGTTTGCTTTCATGATAAATCTAGTTATAATTAATATACTAATCATAGGCTTTCTAAAAATCATTATCGCAATGGATAATTTCACTGAATATAAGTAGGTTAAAACATCTCAAAATATTGAATTCGAAAACACACCGGCATACCACGAGGAAGTTATAACTTTCAAGCAAAATTACGCACATTGGGTCGACAATTGAACAAGAAACCTGATATGGTTCGAATAAATATCTAAAATTGCAAGGAGCAACAGGAGGGTTCAATCAACATGATGAGCAATTCTGCGGCCGACTATGAATCCTGCACAACATCATAAAATCAATAAAATATATAATCAATAAACTTACAAAAGGGAAATGCCTGTTGTCTGTGCCTCATATTCCTGATTCCATCTCATCGAAATGAACCCCAACAGATCTCCAACCAGCCTTAAAACCAACCCTGCTATATGACGCAATATTTAGCCCCCACAGCCCCCGCACCCCCCGCATCCGCCGCAGCTGCCACATCCACCACACCCCCCACAGCCCCCGCAGCCCCCACACCCCCCGCAGCCGCCACATCCAGCCCCCAGATCCCCATCCGCCCCAACGCACCCGCTGTAGCCATTGATATAGCTATTGCAGGGCGTGTCTGACAAGTAACCCGCAGCTAGCACTAGCGCTAAGCTCTCGCACTCCATTCTGCGAACTTCTCTCCCTGAGAAGTTGCGTGACGATGCCATTCCTCCGTTTGAGAGAATAGGGCTGGATGTTCCCGATGAGGATTTGATTTGACGTGGCTGGCACAGGACTTGAAGAACTGCCACAGACACGGCTAAGCAAATGTTCTGCCCGATGGTATCACATTCGGGCAGGAGAGTCATGTTCGCATGCTTCATGTCGACGAGGATGTCATCAACTTCAAAAGCGTACCCGCTACTTGGTTTGTCGAGAATATCCATTTTGGTGTAGCTTGACTTTCGGAGATTGTAGACAAATACAGATAGATGGCCTGGGGATCCAGGAACCCCAGGCACTCCTGGTATTGGGTCGCTATCTGCAGTGCCTGGAATGCCTGTAAATATTGACAACACCACGTTATCGTGTTGATGAGTGCATGGGGCACTTACCAGGTCTACCAGGCACGCCTTTTCTGAAGCCGACCCATCTTCCGACGGCAATGGCCCAGTCTCCAGCGTGGTCTTTGATGATAAGCGCTCGTTCTCCGTCGGAATAGTCCAAAGTGGGACACTTCATTCCAACAATCTATGAAATAAAGGCAAAATATATACCATTGTGATTGTTATTGCAGATATTCAGTAATTATAATTCTTATTTTCCTTCTTCCTAAATTGAATTACTTGACTCTTTAGAGAGAATCCACACTCACGATGACTCCAGCGAGACAGCAATCTAACCGTACCCTTTACTAAAAGTATGTATCCCCAATTAATGAACATGTGCATCCGGAGGTGAATCACCACTGTTATATCATCTTTAATGTGGGACCCTTTGGGGCTAGCTAGAGATAAGTTTACCATTGGACTGATGTAGGATCATATGCACGAGTGGATCACTACATAATCGATCTCAAATGGTGTATGAGAGCAAAATATGAAATATAACTGACTTACAATAGAGGCAGGGCTCGAAATAAGCGGAAAAAAATCACTCGTCTCGCGGCGAGTAAGCAGGACATTTTTACTCGCCAAAATCTGTTTGTACCCTCCAGAAAAATTCACAAAAAAAAAGAAAATAACATTAAACACAATAATTTCATAATTGATACACTTTCTCAATCAATTATAGTTTACATCGATCGTGTACTGTCATATAGCACGTTTATCGAATCACGGGAATTTCAAAACAATAATGGAGAATGTTATCTCCAGCGTTAACTATTAGTAAACCGCGTCAACTTACACTTTAATTGGGGCATGCCCTGAAATTAACTTTTGACTCCAAATGTCATGTTAGTGAATGGACGATGAAAGCAACGACTCAAGCCATCAACCAATGCTCACACTAGTATTCGATCAATTCAGGCCAACTCAAGAGGGTCAATTTTAAAGAGAGGATTGAACAAGAATCTATGTTTTGTTTAAGCCCTTTGTGTTTCATTGGTAATATCGGCGGGCAAAACTGTTACTCGTCATCTGTAAACCATTCATGATCTTGCCATTGGCGAGTAGGTAAAACTTATTTCGTGCCCTATTTAGAGGAACAGCAATACATCATTCCATCTATGGCTTAGAGAAGGGTGGGAAGGGTTTGAGGATCATTTCAAATGATAAGATATGTAACATTCCTCTTCAGAGGACCTCAATGAAAGGGTTTACGTAGAGAGCTCACTGGCATTGATTGCCGGACAAAAATATCCACTTAGGCCACGAAGGGAGGAGCAAGCGTAGGAGGAAGGGCACACAGGCAACCTGATCAACAAAACTTGCTCTTCAGATCGGCAGACAGTTGATGGAACAGCTATGACAGGCCTTCCAATGGCGTAGCATACCAAGGGGAAAGGAGACTGCCTCAGTTTGGGGGAAAAATATATTCTACGAGAGTTGCTGTGGCGGAGAGGGGCAGCAACATGAGTAGAAATCAAATAGAATAGTTTTTCCCCCATCGATTTCCCGTTGGGACCTCAAAGAAATTGCATAAAAAGGTCTCGCAGCAGCCCGACCGGCATCAATTTTAGATTGGGGCTTCTTAGCTCTCTTGTCTCGAATACGCCTTTTTGGGTGATTGAATTGAAGACTGTTCAGCACTCAGCCTTGAACAGAATTCATGAAGAAGCCTACGGTTTTATTGGTCTCCTTTTGATGTACTCTTCGACCCTGGAGGTATTTGTCACCCTCCCCCACCACCTTCTTCCTCTTTCTCGAGGGGGGTCTGACGCGTACAATGCTAAAATTTAAGTAGTGTGCCGTAAAATACGGAGCTTAACAGAGAGACCCGTGCTTGCGGAGGCTCGAACCACGGCACACAGCCGCCCCACTTAACAGCTTTGCAAAGATGGTTTTATGAAAGAGTATTTTCAGCAGAAACATGGTAATGAAATTGGAAGAAAAAGAGCTTTCTCTCAGATGGCTTTATAACATTATCCTTGCCTTTGTGTGTGGCTATGCTCCAAGAACAAGACATACATACCCTTGGATATAGAGGAAAGGACTCTGATTATGCGATGCGCATACTTAAGTCTTGCAGCAGGTGCTTGGTCAATTATACAACAGCAGGTGGTGCATTAACCCAATTAGCCGCCACAAATGATTCAACATTATTCAGTCGCAGAGAAGGGTCGTGATTAATGGGAATTTTACTTTGCCAAAAAAGGCAATATTATGCACGAGGTATCTGTGGGCATTCTCATGCAAATGTGAAGCCTATCTAATTTCCTTGTTGATCACTTGATTGATTGCTTGGTCGAGAGCTGTTTTTTTTTTTCTTCCAAAGATAATGAACAGTGTGATGCAGCATTGTATTATGCCCAGAGGCATTAGTAGCAACAACCCTATAGCGATCGATAGAGCTGCTTTGCTCAACAATTGCCCATCATTCTGCGCGGTTAGAAGCATTTAACAGATCGGCAAAATATATCGTTAACCAGAAATCCAGGGCAGCTGACCACACATTCATGCTGATAATGTAATTGTCTGCAAGACTCTGGTTCAGTGACATTGCTAATACTGTATTGACCAATGCTGTAGGACACTACAGGCAGCTATCAATCGCTGAAGACGATTCGCAAAGAAAGCCATACTTCAAGTCCGAATAGATATGTTAGACCAAGAGCCATTCAGACGAGAAAGAGTCGTATGTTATATCGAACGGGGAGTGGCTTAGAGATCACGGAGGAGAAAGAGAGAGAGGATGATAATTGGACTGAGAAAATCCCATGACTCATGTGGAAAAGCCCTTCCCAAGTATCATTCTTAGAGGAATCAATATTCTTGACGTGCCGGCACTATAGGGTTCCACACTGATCGGGAGAAGGAACTTGGCAATAACCAGAGATTGGGCAATGCCTAAGAAGGAGGGTGGTCGAAGGGATATGGGAAAATTGGTCACTGATGTATGCATGGGTTAGTAATGAGACTGACCATGTCGTCGGTGGGTAGTTGGTCAGTGCCGATGAGGTGTGCCACTGAGATCATTTGGTCGAGGTGGTACACCTGCACAGCCGACATCATCAGCGGGATGGAATGGATCACTCTGATCGTGAACATGAGCTGCTGAGCGTGATTGAATAACCTGCAAAACAGACAGGTGAGCAAAGCACATCAGACGAACAGAGGAGAATCAACCTGTGCGATGCTACATTGCATGTATTGGTGTTGTCTACGGGTCGCTTTGGCAGCGGTATTGGGCCCCATAGCTTCTCGGCATTCTCTGGTATCGTGCAAGATTGGAACGGACCGGATTGTAAAGAAAGCATGCATGGTCCAATGGTGGGCTGGCCTATGGTCAAGCTGAACCCGACACTCAATCCAATGGATGGTCCGTTCCCTCCCTCGTGTAAGGGAATGGCCAGCTCAATCTTCTGACCAGCAGGATTGACGGCGTCCACTCTTTCAGCCAGCGGAAAATTGTGGATGCCGCAAGATTGGTTGCTGCCGAGGCACAGAAATCCTTTCTTGTCCATCAGATCAAATTGGAGAAATTGATGAAAAGCTGAATTGCAGACGAATTCACACTGACTTTTAGGCTCCCATTCAGCGCCCTTGAACTTAAGCAAGGTCTCTGAAGAAGTCATGTCTCTGTGAGTTAAACAAACTTTTAGGCTTAGCTTCTGCCGCTGCTCGTCGTTGATGTGGTCAGGCTGAAGTTTAACACTGTGGATGGCAATGCTG
Source organism: Capitella teleta (assembly GCA_000328365.1). Taxonomy (NCBI): domain Eukaryota; kingdom Metazoa; phylum Annelida; class Polychaeta; family Capitellidae; genus Capitella; species Capitella teleta. The sequence continues at coordinate 65,282 of KB311845.1, read as the reverse complement.
GACTTTTTGCTTACGGCTCCGTAAATTTGCGCTTTGGACATTGTGCCCAGTTTGCCATCAGGTGGATCCCCACGGAACATGCAACCGCACGCTGCAAACTCCTCGTTGTAAGCCTTCCTCCAGAGATCTCGCGTGTTGGCGTCTGACGAGTTCAGTTTGGAGTTTTCGCTACGGTCGTTCACAGAATCGTCGTGGTTCAGCATGCGTCCGAGGATGGCTCCCGTGTCGTTGCGATACAACAGTGGGTGAAGCTGGTGCGAATGCCAGATTAGATCAAAATCGTAACACGGAACCAAGAACTCATCCGGGTTCCTGCGCTTCAGAGCCAGATATTTCTTGTATCGGCTAAGAGCTTTCTTGAGAAATACGGAATCTCGGTAGTGAGGGAGCGACACCTGGTAATAGAACATTCGCTGCCTGTCAATGGCATCCTGGAGTTGGTAGGAGCACTTTGAGGTGTACTCCATGCACCTAGGAGGGCAGTCCGTCGATAAAACATTAAAGGGCTCTCCATTGGCATGTTGGCTCCAGAGGCTTTCCGTGTGTTTCAAAGCTTTCTTATATTCGTGTTCATCTGGGGCCAATAGACTGTGGTCGATTATTTTGCCCGCTAGCTTTAAGCAATCCTTCTCGTAGAAATACGGCGCCAGCATGTGGCAATGCCACACCCAGTGGATATCCAGAGGGGCGATCAGTCTGTTGCCATGACACTGGGCTGCCAATGGCAACCAAACAGTTTCATACCGACGGATAGCATTAAGGGCCACTGGTCCAGAGTATAGTTCTGGATGACGGTTCACCTGGCACAAGAAGTTCAGCTGCCTAACAGACGCCTCCACGAGATCCACGCTGAGATGCAGATGCTCCCAGTCCGTGATCTTCTCTTTGTTGGGCGCCTGGTCTGTCTCCATCTCTGTAAATGTCGTGATTTTGTCTTCAATGTATTGATTGCTGCAAAATATAAAAGATCAAATTCAGAAACTAGTATATATATTAGTAAAGCTATGACACGTCTATCACTACACCTGACCACACTATGCAGGCAGAGCCTTCTTTTTTTTCTATGATTTGCAAACAAAGAGACTATCACGTGATTACGTAATATATATTCGCACACCTTGCCTAATAATCAGAGAGAAATCCATTGCGTCAATATACTTATCTACAAGTATTGTCGAATCTTTCTGCTTTACCATATTTATGGTCAGTTGTAAAAACAGAAAATCAATACAGACCAGAGAAGGAAGTGAATCTCTGTAGTTTAAACCTTTGTTCAGGTGTTGGATATTAGGTAATTGGTCTGGATGGATCCCAGGGAAGGATTACTCTATTTCCCTTCCTGCTGTTATACTACGCGGGAAAACAACAGGGGAAGATTGAACATGGGTAGATGTTGTGATGGAGCTCAAGGTTGTTATGTTCCCCTTGTAATAATCACAGAAACAAACACTGTGAAATATTTCCTCATTTTTCTTCTTCCTCCCCACTATTTCGCACCCACCTGTGCCACATAGTTTCATTGCACAACGCTCTCAATGTGTGGTTGAGATCATGCAACTGACACGAGTAGCAATCCCCACAGGCGGTAACTTACACACGTTGAAGTTGATCTATTGGTTCCTAGCGGTAATGTGAGTAAATGTTAAGCACCTGCAATTTAATTATGCCTCGGCGTCCACTTACTTGTTCGGCTTAGAAGCTCGCTTCGTTCGGAAAAATCGCTTCATGGTCTCGCTCTGTTTGAACTGGGGTTTTTTTTTCACAGGAGCGTTGATGAAGGCCCGCAATTGATCGATTCTGTTTTAGGGTTATATTCAATACTGAGGTCGAGGCTGACAGAACTTCATTTAAGTGAAGCCCCCTGTTGGACATTTGCCAATAATTATTGCCAATGCAAAGGACGATGTCATTTTTATTTCATTTGTGTTACTTCAAGGAATGGAATGTAATATAAGGTGATTGTTAAGCAGGTGCCTAAAAGCAGAGACCTAAGTAAAGCATATGAGTGGGTAACAGATAATTGGTTTGAGATATGATCAAGTAATTAACAACGAAATTTCTTCAAATTAGATCAGCAACGGGAAGATGAAAGGGTTTTAATCATGGATTGCCCCCCCCCCTCCCCCTCCTGTGTTGGTGAGAACATTTCTCTCGCAATTCAACCAACGACCAGGGACACTTGAAAATTCAAGTTTACTGTTTACCTGACCAGACACACGTATACGCGTAGATTCAAATACATTACACGCTTTACGAGGTACAAATTACCGCAATGCGCGATGAATAATACAAGACAATACATCACGGCTAAACACCTTGTAAATCACAGCACAATTGATGAGGTAAGGTTCCATCCATATTTATTAATATTTCCACAGCTCCGCCATGTTGAGTTGTACTGCGTGGGAGAGCGTCTCTGCCCAACCGTCCTAAAACCAAGATGAAGCAGCTGCACACTGACTTACCAGGTCACCAATGAGCACAGGCGATCACCGCATCAATGACTAAAATGATGTTCAGCTTAGTTAGCATGAAACACCACACAGAAGAACACTGTGAATAATTCATCCGACAGAGCTTGGGTTTCTGAGCGTATACCGACGGCCGAGACCCAGATCAATAGGAACAACCCAAGCAGGTCTGCTTGCTTGCTGCTGCTGCTGCTGTGAGGGGTTGGGGCTTCTGCTAGGCACTGCAGAAGGGGCTGGGGAGGAAGGCCCCCGAGGGGGAACATGCGTTAATGAGATAATGTTCAGATGAGGCGGGAGATTTTCGGATTACTCGTCGGATTTTCTCACCAATGTTTGATTGTTTATCCTTCGAGGCGATGTCGCTTAATTGGTGTCGTTTGCGGTGATTTGTTGGTATTTTTAGTGTAACGATATGTCACTGCATAAACAGCTGGATTATTGCAATTTGTACGTATTGTGGTGTATATATATGTATATAGGTATAAACAATTACATAAAGTTAACTGGAAGTCAAGAAGACTGTGTTAATTGTGATTTTGAAATAAAGGCATATTTTATTGAACACATAATGCTTATTGATACCTTGATTCAATATCAGTGACTCCCTTGAATGGGGCCAACACCTTGTGAATAAATTGATCCTTAGATGCCGCTTTGGAACGGACGTAAAGTGGGCCCTTGATTAGGAATGACATATGTTGAATTCGATCTTTACCTCAATTTATTTGCTGCTGCTGCTGCTGCTGCCTGGATACAATGAAGGATTAAAGTTGTGGTTTGTTGACACAGTTGCTGGCCTCGACGCTGACATCCAAAGTTTTTATTCACTTGAAACAGAAGTGTTAGAGGAACCGTTCCTTTAATTACTGAAGAATGCTACGGTTCAATTATGCATAACATTAATAGGCCAGTTCTGCGGCAAGAGAATCCATTCTTGGGAAACATATCAGTGAGCAAAACCGATAAATTAATGATATATTGATTATTGAAAGGGAGCAACACTTATTATCCTGTTTCTGTGAACCAAATTTACAAACAGCATTGCATTGTATTTTCCTATATAGGAATCAAATCGAGCTGTTGGAATTTTCAGTTAACATCATGATATAATTAACCTTTTCATATCTCTACCACTGCAACGCATATTGTGCTAAGTGCAAGTGTGGGCCTTGTGTGTACAGGGCTTTCACCGTTATGTGTCAGTCCAAAGAACCAGATGGGGTTTGAGGGTTTGCTGCCCTTGAGATATTAGAATTGGCTGCTCATAGATGTAAACACAGCACTAAGAGCCTAAAACCCGCGATAAACAGTTTGGTCCAAGGAGGGAATAACACTTCAATAACATGTGTGATTGTATGGTGATGGCGTGGGAAGCATATCCAGGCTGCGATGCAATGACTTTTATGCTTATTTGAGATGACATGAATATGTATGGTGATGTATACAGTGAGGGAGTAAGTAGTACTTGGATCAGTTTTATTAGGAATATTATTAAGATGAAACGAGCCTCCACAAGCACAATCTGAACGGCAGATGAGATGATAATTCTAGCTCTACACTTTTGGAAGAGACGGGCTGTGGCTTTTTCGAATATTTCAAAGGCAGTCAAAATGTATCTAACTTCTAAGTACTTATATATCTCGATCATCTGTGCCAATGAAATTGAGCTGGCTTTTTCACCATAGGGTTAATTCACAATCGTAAACGTTATTAAATTTTCCCATCACAGGTTGAATAATCTATAATTACAATAATTACTGATCAATAGCTAAATGCGTGCATTGTTTTGTTTTGTCTTTTCTTCGTATTTCATTTTTCGCGCATGTATTGTTTTAAGGTTTTATGTTGGCCCATAATAGCTGACCACAGTATTCATAATATTTCAATACATGTAGCAATCCATGATCGGGTTAAGTCTGGCAATCACGGACGCACTTATTATACTCGTGTCGTGTGTTTCTCGTGTGGTATGCATGGTATGTGTAATTATATACACCCATCCTTAATTTTCTTTATTGCAGAAAAAAGCATTAAGTATTAATAATAAAGTAACTTAACACTTTAAAGTGCGATGCATAGCAACACACACAGTTTATTTTCTCTGGATATTGAATGTCAAATAAACAAGTTCAAACAAGATCAAGGATCCCAAATAAAACTTCTTTAGATTGAATTGAATCGAGGACATCTTTAATGGGCTTCTGAGTAATTTGCATAGGTGCAGCGAAGGTATTTATTTAAAGCGCATTTATATATTGCGCAGTTGTTAGCACGATTCATATGCGTGAACATAAAAATATATGATAAACGTAAAGCAGAAGTACTATTATAAATTAAAGTCGTGTCTGTGCTTTCGTATTGCTATTGTACGAGCAATTGAGCAGATTAGCAATTGAGCAGATTAGCAATTGAGCAGATTAGCAATTGAAGCCCCCATTGCGAGCAAAATATTGCAAACATTGAATCCGTCTTGCGTTCAAAATCCAAATTCATTCTTAATGATATTAGAAAATAAAAGAACATTGCAGGTAATTAAGAGGTCCGCAATTTCCCGATGATAAGAGAGGGTTAATTAATTAATATAGGCTGCCCGGATTTTAATTCAGAGAAACGTATTCCGTGCCTTCCTAACAATAATCTCCGAACCTTGGAATTCAAATTCTTCGTTGTCATCACACAGTCATTCTTAGTGTCCATAATCGAATCCGGAATGTTTTACCCTTGCACATAAGTTCCTCACATTCTTTGCATGTTTTCAAATATTGCGTTTTATTCATTATTTTAATCAATTTTACTCTCAGTTTGACAATCGCACTCTTACCTTGTTTCTCCGCACAAAATTTTACCACTAACTTAACTTACACATAGTCTCATATTTAATTTCTCTCTTTGTCAAAATGTTGTCAGTTAGAGAGCTTTTTGTCTATTGGTCTATTGATTTATGCTCTAACATTTCCTGGGTACATTTTCAACTGAGGCGATCGATAATAATCAACAAAAACTAATCAACTTTTCTAAATATCATCTCAATTGTTCTTTGCTAATAAATTATGAACATTTAGCTCGTGTCAAATTGGATACTACTAATTATCACGCATCATCCCGGATGCTTTCAAATATCGTTTACTTTTGTCCAATTCACGTTCTCAAACAAATCTGCAGATCCTTAATCCGCGTGGGCGCGTGCGGCCCGTGCGTGCGGTAAAAGTCTGCATGACTAGAACCAATAAACATTACCAGCCACAGCCGCGATTGCGGGCATACTATGTGCCAAACAAAAATAGTGCGATGGGGAAATTTCCGCACGCACGCTCATTTTGTGAACGCGGCACTACAGGCAGAGCTATATCTCCAACGTACCAATTTAAGCCATCACTGCATGGATTATGGTTACAAGAACAATTAAAAGGACGTATTTACGCAAATCACTGTAATCCCAAAGGTACGATGCAGTATATTTGCTATACATCGTCGGGAGAATCAGAAGAGTGAGATTGGTCGCGATAACAGCAATTACGTTATGATTCAACAGTGCAGTTCACACCTACCGCCCGTTAGAATGAATAACATCAAGAGCATAACTATTACATTTAATGGTAATAAGGCCTATGATTCAAAACGTGTGCACCAAACAGAGATGGTCAGTTAGGAATATGTGTTCAATAGTTTATTTACATGCAATATAATACATAGAGACTTGGTATGATTAGTCTAACGGTTCATGCTGCTATTCCTACCATTTCTATTCTAATTTCATAAACATTTCTTTTAATTGTGCCGATTTATCTCAATTAATAGAGTGTACTCATCATTCTGCAATATTTCCACTATTGGCAGCAAACAGGGCCCCGGACCATGGATAAGCTTCATTGAACGCATAATTATGGCAACGCTCTCGTTCTATTGTTTTGTTTTAGAGTGCTATTGCTGCGACAGTAGCACTGACATTTATTTATCTCCTAAAAACAAAGTAGAGTTTCTATTGAAGCTAGGGCCAAACAAGAGATTACATTCCTTAATGCTCGTTCACGGGCTCATCTGATTAACTTCTTTTTTTTTTTTCCAAATAAAAACTACAAATGCAAAAATATGCTTTAAAATCAAACCATAATGAAGGAAGGGCCAGAAGGCATCCGCAAAAACGTCCTAATTGAATTGAAGTGAGCAGCCTGGCTGCATTGTTCTGGGCGACTTGGAATTTCCTTAGTTGACAGTCAGGCAAACCCATGAGGATTGCATTTTGAAAGTCCAGTCGCGAGGTTACTGTGGCATTGATGGCATTAGCACAGGCACTGTCACTGAGAAATGGGCGAACCTTGGCGATGCGCTGTAGGTGATAGTAAACAGCGCTGGTCGTACGGTTCACTTGGTCTTTCATTGAGAGACGGCAGTCTAAATATGCCCCAAGGTTCTTCACGAGAGGGGCAGGCTTGATCACAGCATTGCCAACCCGGATCTCAACTCGTTGGTGGGGCTCGTGCCTGGAGATGAGGAGTACCTCGGTTTTGGCATCATTGAGCTTAAGTGTGTTCGACTTAATCAACAACTGCAAATCGACCGCATCCAGGGAGAGCCATTATAGGTCACCATAACCAACTGCAGAATCGCAAACCCAGAAACAACCTCAGAAAATTCTACAAATTCATCCCATAGAAGACTTCACCAATTTTCCTCTCAAAAACCGCGTTTCGTACATTTCAAATGGAGTGATGTTATTATTTATACGCAGCAGTGTGAATGCTCCCCATAAAAAAACCAACATTACAAGATTAATGAGGAAGGCGAAACAGATGAACAAATAGTGGGCATACAATTTATTGAGTTTCACAGATCAATCAAAAAGAATTGAACAGATTCATGTCTCCTGTGACATTTTCATACGCCAAGTGTACTCAGCCCTTATGTTGGTGCAGCAACAAAGCTATACTCATGAATATTCATGACAACTAAATGGATATTCATGACAACTGAATGCATATTCATACCATTACAACTTTATGAGCACTTATGCCTGACCTGAAGTGACAATTTCAACATGATATGTGAGAGCATCAACAGCGTAATATTCATTAACGCATTTCACAGAGTGTAATTATAAATGATTGGTGATCAAGTAAATTTAGGAACTTAAATAAGATTGTAATATAGTACGGGCGACAAGATAAAACAACAAACAATTTTGTCTGGTTCTTTTCAAAGTAAACAGTTTTTGAATTAAATTAGAATTATAACACATAATAAATAATAATAATTTAAAGGTTGGTTGTTGATAAAACAAAGTAGCCATAAATATAACAGATATGTATCTCATACAAAATAAGAAAATTTCAAGAAAGATGTCTTAACAAAATAGATAAACATTCAAAATGAGATAACAATAGAAAATTATAACAACAATATAGATGTCATTATTATGTTTTAATTGCTATAATGATAACAATAATAACAATTTAATAATTCACATAATACAAGATACAAACACAATATAATACTCATTGGCTCATGTAAACAGGGCTAATATGGTTTAATTGGTTCCAATCAAAGTACGATTTTAACTTTGAATTTTACAACACATTAAATTGAACTGGATGTGCTTAATGAGAGGCACAATTATATATATGTGTACTACATGTATTAATACACATAACAGAGTCCAAGCGGAGAAATATCATTCACAAATAATATAAACAGAAAACTTTGCGAATTTGTCAAAAAGTAAAAGCAATGGAAACTGAAATGCGCACATCCAGACATGCACACACTGATGCACAAAAGATGATGGCAGCTTAATTAGCAAAAATCAAAGCAAAATAATATATACACACTTGAAAATTGCAAAAGATAATTAGCCAAAGAAAACTGAAAATGATCAAACGATCAGAAAAATATACAATCTTACGTAAGTAAATACACACCATAATATATACACAACAACATTACCTACGGGAGCCACGAGATTTTCCCTGATATTGCATGGGAGAGAAAGCATTATTATTAAGAGAAATCACAAATTGAATATATTAGATGTAAATTTTCATGCATAATTAATGATGAGATATTTAACAATCAGAGATGGTAACCTCTTGTGCATTCCATGCAGTGCTTGGACCCTTCTCTCGGACGTTTTTCTTCGCCTGGCCGAGCGCCACGTGTCGAGCGTTAGAGCCAAATTGCAGAGTGGACGAAGTCTCCGATAAATGCGCTTCATCCGGACTCACAGCGACAAAGAGACACGCCTGAGGAAGAAGGTCAATGACCTGTAGGTGCGTCACGTGACTCACCTTAGCGTCCCCTCCGAGACTAGGCTGCAGAATGTGCGTCAGTTTGGAATTGCGGTACGGAATGTGCAGTTGGCCAGTTCGCAGGGCGGTGAAAACCTGCATTATAATGATTATGTGAGTAAAATATGTAGATTATAGAGTACACGATTAAAAATATATACATATTAGGTTAATTAAATAATTAGTGTTATGTAATCCAGGTGATCACCTGACCAAGAGACGAGAGAGATTTGTTGATGGCGGCCGCTTCAGTCAACCTTTGACCTTGCGCCTCACTCTTAGAAACTCTCTCTGACCCGGCAAGGTCACACAAGGTCAGAGTTCCGGTTGAGACCGCTCCGGAAGCCTTGTCCTGACCTTCTACTGTGATCATGAAGATGAGATGGGAACGTGAACTGGAAAATGTGAAAAATGTGAATAATGTGAAAAATGTGAAAAATGTGAAATTCAAATTCAAAATCACCAATTCTATCTACTAATTCTCCTAAATAATTCAGAATCAATGACTGACTATATTGTAACCTATCCAATGGTTTCAGAATCTCACAGAGATCTTGATATAATGACCTTTGATTTAATGACCTTTGATGTATAATGACCTTTGAATTAATAACCTTTGATTTAATGACCTTTGATTAAATAACCTTTGATTTAATGACCTTTGACCTGTGCTGACCTAGTTGAGTTCATCTTAGTTGAAGCGACACTCCGGTTCTGCTCTCCTAGATCCATGATCTCGTTGATGTCATCCAGGTTCTCCACCAGCATCTCCGTGAGACCCGGCAGGTGGATCTTGTTGCCTTGGGAACGCAGCTCAAGCTGATTCACATCGTGGCTCAAAATGTCCTGAATCGTGTCATTGTAGATCTCAACCATGGACGCCTGTGAGCAGAATGAAACCAAATTTCACCATCATTGTCCTTTTACCTTTAACGTGAAGAAAATGTTGTCTCTTTCCTGGCAGATTCTTAATAATTCTTGAATTGACCTTGAGGAAGTTATGTTATGGTAAATGTCCCCCTGATTGACCTTCACACTGACCTTATATTGACCCCTGGTTGCTGATGGTTTCCTTGCATTGTGAAAGTTTTCCCAGAACCTGTTTGTCCGTACGCCAAAATGCAGACGTTGTAGCCATCCACGCAGGACGTTATGATCGGTTTTGTGTCCTCAAACACCTGAAGGTCACACAAAGGTCACATAAAGGTCACAGGTCAATGAAACACTTTCTCTTAACAACAATATTCAAGCAAAATTTAAGAATAACCTCTTCTTGCGACGTATGAGGATTGAACACACGATCAAACTTCATCTTTCGCCCGTCAGGCAGACGCACTTCCTGGTCGTTGGGGAATTCCAGGGAGCAAGACACGCGGTTGTCATGGCGACAGCGACAGAACACACGAATGTTGCCTCTCATCTCTTGCAACTGAAAAAAAAAAAAAACGACATCTCGTAAACCAAATTATCAGTGGCACTTGATGAGATTAAACCTTGTTATACAGTAGCTTCCTCTGCAGCGCTTCCCTTTGGTACAACTCTTTCATCTCAGCCAGCTCTGTTGATTGTCCCGTATCGACCCTTGAAATCCTCCCCACGTAAACATTCAACTGCAATAACCAACATGACAATGAAGCCTTGAACTTTGACCTCTCGCCTCTCGCCTGTTGCATCATGGAGTTGACCTCTGTAAACCTCCTCTCCACTTCCATTCGCAGTTTCACGTGATCTTTGTGGACATCTTGCGTGCTCTGGTGCACTGCTATCACAGTCTGTGCATCCACCTGTGCATAATTTTGCATTGATTTGCATAAATTTGCATAAATTATGCAAATTACCTGATCTTGATAATGATGCCTGGATGCAGCAGTTTTGGGTCTCTCCGACGCTTCCATTTGCGCTCTGCTGGTTGCCGCGATGACCTCCAAAGAGGACACTCGATCATTGAGGGTCTCGACCTGTCAATTATAATTAACAAATCAATTCCTCAGAAATAATTTTAATAATTATTCTAATTAGTCACCATGGCTTCCGCAACCTGTCGCTCATTTTCAGACTGTGCCAGACTTTTCATCACTTTATCCAATTTCTTTTTCTGATAAAAACAAAGAAAAAGAAATGCAAATTAAAATATACTGAAATGAAACAATTGAAATATATATAATTTACAAGTTTCTTGATTTCTGTTTTGTGTTCTTTGATTTGCTCGTCCTTCGCTTGCATGATGTTGTTGTCATCTCTACGACGGGCAGCCGCTAAAGCACCTGAGATATCGGATAAGATTATATTAAGATGTTATTAAGATATAGCGGAACGACTGACCGTGATCTCCGATGGTCAGGTAGGTTGCGATACAGTCGTGAGGGTCATAGTTACTGACTCTGAGTGCTGCGAGAATGTCGTGCCGATCTTTCCAGTCAGGGAGAGCTTCCTGCATTCCACAAATACGCGTTCAATGTGTCGCATATCACAACCTCTTTACCTCTATCGGATTCACTAGCTTCACGATGCTTTCCGAATGAAGCTCCCAGGAAATCGGAAGCCGCACCCAGCATCCGTTATCTTTGTCAAAGAAGTAGTGAACATTGCGCTTCTCCTACGAACCAAAAAGCGTGAGAAGGAAGATACACCATTATAAGTGTGACCGTACCTCAAAAATATACGTCGGCAATCTGCCCTTCTTGGGATGCATGATGAATCCCTCGCGATCATCACCAGAGTTCACTTGAGAAGCGCTCGCAGCTCCGCTCTGCAAAAAACATGAAACTTGGTTCACACGTCCGCAGAGGACCCACCTCCTGAGTGGCGTGTGTTGGGACATCAGTCACTAACACGCCTTGTTTGTACCAGCTTTTAGGGAAGGGATGCCAGTCCTGAGCGGAAGGAGGGGAGTTGGATGTGATGTCATTCAGAGGCTAAATACCTGGGTGCTGGAATCCAGGAGGAAGCGTTGTCCTCCTTGGTAGGCGCACGTGTACGATGAGCCGTCTTGGTGGTAGAACGTCTCTAGTATCATATCATCCGTATCCTACAGTGAATATTGGATCAACAGATACGACAACGAATGTACGATGGTGGAAGGAAGAGTATTTATAGGAGATGAGCAAATTAATGGATGCAACTTGAAAATTGTCATAATTTATCCGGTGTTTAAAAATTAATTATAAATAGCTCGATCCCCACTATTATTGAGTATTATTAATAGCACAGGTATTCTCTTCTCTAATAAGATAACACAGCTTGGCTTAATTTCCTTATCAGTTGTATAAATTTATTGTTCATATATTTTTATTGATTTTTCTCTTTTGGAATTTCTTAATTTCTTTATCTTTTTGTTTGATTGTACGCATATACGTACATATAACTCATTATATATCATTATTATTATCATTAATTAACAACAATAATTTCATAACCATCAGTTGCATTGATTAACTGAGCCACAACCAACCGCATAATTATCCTGACCTCATACTGCGGCTGTTCAAACTCTGAAGCGGTCGTGTCCTGACGATCGAGACCCTGGTGGTTCCACATATTCCGCGTTGGTTCTGAGTGAGACGGAGAGGGATTTGCCGGCTGGAATTCCACTTCCTGGAAACCGCGTGGATTTCTCCGAGAGGGAGCGGTGGCGTTGCGAACTATGACCTGCGAAGCGGGGACTTCAATCACGCTGGGCTGACTTCCCATTGTACGACGTCAAGCGAACTGGAAAATAAAACAAGATGAAATTAACAAAAGTTTTAATGAAATTTATTATGTATGGTAATTACCTTAACAATGATATAAAAACGATGATGAAAACAAATCCGATATTCAAAAGCCAAAAGTCCTAAATGTTAATATTGACCCAGATCCTATCGCTGAATGACAAACACAAATACACTGATCAGGAACGTGAGGTGTTTGAGCAAACATTTGTGCTCACTGAAGCACAACAATATGTTGTCAACAACAAAACAAAATAAACCAACCAATGACATTAGATATATTCTGTAAAAGTCTATTTGTAACCCAAGTAAACTTCCTAGTCTATAAGGCCCTTTAAAACACTTTGTAACATGGCACCCAATCATTGATTTTTCTCTCTACTTTGGTAGTTTGATAATGTGGTTTAATTTTAATCTTGCGCATGTGCACTTAATGACCTCTTGAAGATGGTTGCTAATAAACAAATAGGAAAACGTTATCATGCAAATTAACAGTGATTTTGCATACTAAATAATCAATTATTCACAGCAAGTAATATAAACCCACAATAAATTAAACAAAGTGCTCATTAACATATAATTTATTCATGAGGAACAAAGTGAATAATTATAATACAATATAATACAATATGGCTCACCCTGTCCATTGTCTATATACAAGCATATGTGCATAATTAATTAATGTTGTATATATCATATATATAACGTTTTCTTATCGTTTTCTTTCTTTTCATTTTTCATTTTTCTATTTTCTATCTTAAAATTATCAATTACCTTATTTTGACTCACCCCACCTCTGTTCTTGTAAACAAAATATCGCTTTAAAAAAATATATACTATTATATTGCTCGATCAAAGATCATTTATTTTTTCATATCTTTTCACTTGTAAAATCTCACTTGGCACAAAAGTCCTTGTGCTTCAGCCATTCCATCACCATTATATTTAATCATGTATTTTGCAGAATAAATTATTATTATTATTGAAATATGAACTTCAAATCAGTTAAACATTATTTAAGATTAGCACAGTTTTACTGATAATGACTTATTCAATTCTATTACATAATTAGTCTGATTATAATTCCAACATAAATTGAAACAAGTGCACTCTCCCACCTTGACATCAACCTGCTGTTTCACATGTCACACACACAAACTGTAACCATGGCAACAGCTAGGGCATGCATGCACAATACACGCACAGCTCCATGCACACAGCAGAGCAGCTGAGAAGCATTGACGAGCTACTTTCATGTGTGTAGATATGGTGAGGAGCTAATTAAAGCATTATCAAAAAAAATATAAAAAGCATAGAAGGATATAAAAGCTGAAAAGTGTAAAAATAACAATAATTATTATACATGACATCATCATAATGTACAGGGAGCGATAAAAATACGTCATAATTTAATTTTACACCAATACTACGTAATTAAAATAAACCGACATGAAACAGGGACAAGCTTTAAGAAATCTTACGCTCAACCTTAAAATTGTTATAAAAATATAAATATGATAATCTAAAGTTACAATGCTTCAAGAATATTATTATGTAATTTATTAATTTGAAGTACAGGTTAACCATTCATACATACAGGTGATACAGCATAAATAGACTAATTATGCATGCAGCCTTGGCAAATGCAATTGTAATTGTTGCACTAGTGTAGCTTATAGCCACATTACTCCTCCACAAGTATTACAGGATCATGAGGATGTTAGATGATAATTTAACTCCTTGACCTTTAAAAGTTTTTTCTTGTATAATAATGGATGCATATGTACCCCAGGTATTCGAGGATATTATTGTCTTTGTTGTTCCATATTTTATTGGTTCATTGATCCGAGTTCACTTTTTTGCTTACTGAATAAGGGATATTCTACCTCAATCAGTCAATGATTGAAGTACAAATTGAAACCAGCAAAAACTTTATTATTATCACAGATTGAGTATAAATCATATTTTAAGCATTAATTTATATTAACGTATCTCTTTTGTTTAACATATAATGATATATCTATCCTGATTTTACCAGTAGGAATTAATAAAGACCTACTAGTACTAGTAGTAGTACTTAATATTCGCTGGTATATATACCCATCTGATCAAATACAGAACCTCTGCATACTATAATCGACCAATTATATGAATGCATATAGGGCCTAATTATCCCTAAAGTAATAGAATAAACATAAAGATAATTAATCAATACTTATATAGTTAATTTAATTATGACACACGTGCCATGATGATGTGATTAGGATTATTACGTCACCTGAATCAAAGTAGCCTACATCTTGATTATGTAACAAGTCTACTGACGCACAAAGAAAGGTACGCAGATCAAATTTGCACAAACGTAAATGCGTAAAATATAAAAGACAAAACTTAATAATATACTTGTGTTAACAAAATATTGTTTACATCAGTTACGGTGGCATGGAAAACAAAATCGATCATTTTATTGAACGATTAGAAAACAGCATCACACAATAAATTAACCCTTAACTGATATTATTGATTCAGAATGAATTATATGGTAAACAACTTTATTGAGAGTTTTATTCATTGGCTTCTTACATTTGCGATTCGATATAATGAAGACAAATCGTTATTTCGTTAAGTGAAAAACTGATCACATCATATATTAATAAAGCGATAAGTGTGGCAAATCATTGCGTTATGAATTCCACCGTGATCATAACGCTCATTATCAATCTGGAGCCCAAAAATCATAAAGGTAACTCCTCGTAATCATAACGCACTTACAAGGATTGTTCGAAAAGTTATCGGCCAAACATAGAAACGCCCAGTACTAGCTAGAGACGTTAAATTTGGAGGTTAGATAGAGCTAATATTCACAAGATCATACGCAGTTTTATTATTTCCCTGGCATACCTAGTTTCTGATTAAGCGCACTTCTGCCGATATCACTGTCAACGCCTCATTTCGTGTGTCAAAAGTTTGATTTGTGGGCCTCTCATAAGACTTTCTCGCAACATTTGATCGCTAATTTTATTCGAGTACACTCCTTGTGTATTGAATTTGCTTTGGTGAAAATCAAATGAAATTATATCAACAAAAAAGTAAAATTAACACTAGGGGGGTGTATTAGAAATAGCAACCCATTTTTCATCATTCGACCAAAAAGTCACAGAGCCATAGCAATTCATTATTCCACCACATTGGTTGAATATTCGTGTTGTGTGGAAGAATCGTGTACTTGGGGCATCCGCTGCTGCCTTAAAAGTTTGCCTTTCTGATAATTTAGTTAAATCGTTCTCACTATACATGTGTGTCTAAATGAATATTTA
>KB311845.1:17714-45517 GCA_000328365.1 Capitella teleta | reverse complement strand
GGAAGATGTGCAGGTGAGCTATTTATTTTTATGAATAATTGACCATATCATTTTGTGACTTTACATACATATGCCACAGTAACCATGCCATTAATAACTGGTGGAATCAGAGTTAATGGGGTCAGTCGATGTTCAGATTCGTAAATTTTGAACAAAGAAGAGGAAAAAAATGTTCAAAGTGCTGTTCATGTTTTTATAAAACTAATTTTCTTGTAGGTGCCAAGGCATTTATGGCGGATCGCAATGTGAAGAGACATATTTCCGTCTTGTCTGGCCATGTGAGTATCGGTGCATTAATTGACTTTGTTTAACCACACAAGTTAGCTATATCTTTTATTACGTTACAATAACCACACAATAAACTAATTTATTTTCTATGTGTGCGCATCACGTGTACGTGTAACTATTAATAAGGTCAGAGATTTAAGCAATTTCATCGTCAATGAATTCATCATATTAGTTCTTAACAAGTGAAAACATGCCGACAAAGAAGCTACTGCAGATCCCAACTCGCGGTCGTCATACCATGTGCGGCATGACCAGTTCTGTCACCACTTGGTTTGGTGGCATACAACTGGTGAAATAATTATGGGTGACGTCATTTGACCAAGCACGCAGACTACCCTGCAACATATCCTCTGTGGTTACATGGCCAAGCACAGTGAAATGCATGCTTTACACCCAGTATGGTAAGATCTATAATACAAGAAACAGAAAACTGTATTAGACATTATCAGCATTATGATTATGTCATGACTCATGAGTAAGTACACACCTAATTATGGTGATGCAACAAAGGTGACAACTGACATAACAATTCACACATTTTATATGTTAACGACCTCCCTGGCTGCGCCCAGAAGTGCGTTATGAACACATATGCAGATGATACAGCCCAATGATGTATACAGTCCATATCATTGATACAGCCAAATTATGTTCTCATAAAAATGTTCTTGAGACATTATCGAAATTAATTGCGACACACAAAACATTTAATCTTGGTTCTGTGCTAATAAGGTCAGCATGCACTTTGGAAAAACAGTAACCATGCTCGTTGCCAGTCCTCAGAAACGTATACATAACTATACCTACTACTGAACTTGATATTCAAATCAATACTGGCCCCAATGAGCAGGCTTTGACCAATTAAACACTATTAACTACATTGGTGTGACTTTTGATCAGCACTATAATTTTAATGATCATGTTGCTCAGTTGGCCAAATTTAATATATCCCTAGAGCAATTTGTGTTTTAAAGTGGTGTAACTCTTTACCCAGGTCTGTTTTGATCAACCTCTACAACTCAATCGTTTTACCTCATTCTGACTATTACTCAACAATTTGAAGCTCAAATATGTCCGTTTGGCAAACTCACTCGAGTCTTTAAAAAAACTTAACCCAGATGACGGTACATATACAAGGTATCTAGTACATATTGCCATACATCACAGTCACTGAACTCAAACTATAATAACCACTCTGTATAATTATATGGCAGATGACAAACAATCAGCCCAACTGCCCAATGTTCCCTGCAGCCAGACTTGTAATATTTGATCAATGTCGCATTGCATCGGCTTTCCTGAGACATTACATGACATTGAAGAAACAATGTACATGCTCATGAATGGTGCAATTATGTTGTAATATTGGGAAATGGGTTCTTAGGCAAATGTCGCTGCAATACATTTCTATAATGATTGTTCATTGATTACGTACATAAAAAGTTGCCCGATCAAATCTATAATTTATATATTATTTTACTTATAGTGCCAGGCCACCGAGGGTCACCATGCAAAGACCAGTCATACTGCTTAAACGGAGGGACCTGCTTTGAAGGCGACAAACTGGGAAAAATGTGCATGTAAGAGATTCGTGTTTTTAACTGTGATAATTACATTTACCCATTGCGTGATCAGTAATTAAGCATTTTATTTGAAATCAAATAAGAGAGAGGGATTTGATTTTTGCTGGTGTCTATATGTACCAAAAAGCAAGGGAGATGAATGGGAAGTGGCTATTTCAGAGTCATGCTGTACGTACGAATGCGAATAATTTCAACAACAATAAATAATATTTGTCTTCTAAACTTGTTTTGTATCCTTTTATTTTTTTATCTTTTAGGTGCCCGAATGGAAAGAAAGGAATTCGATGTGAAGAAACTATTTTCGATCGTATGGGGTCCAGTGAGTATATTTGCATTTGGCTTGCTTATGCTTGTAGTCAGTTGTTAGCTATATAGCATTAATTTGAATAATCATCCACACACGAGATTAGACTTTTGATCATTATATATGAGGTTTCACTTTGCTCTGAAATTGTTATTTGGATATCTTGCTCACTAATGGTGAGCTTCGGCTCTGGTTTGGAAAAGGCCATTCAGCATCATGAGTTAATGTATTGTGTCAGTCGTGGGTAAGAGTCAAAATATTATTAGTATGTTTCAATGTTGAATTTGTCAATACAGGACAACTTCTGAATGGGTCAATGGTGATCATTAAATGGACCCAAGACCAGGGGATCTCTAAGAGCCACGCCAAGGACTACGGATACACGTTTGCATACACAGATGAATCAGGAGACGTCTTGTTTGGCCCAAGCGTTGCTCACGATCCTCAGACTGAGACACAGAACCTGACCGTTCCAGATGGCAGCAAATTCAACATCTACATTCGGCCTTACAGATTGGTGGATGGTGTGAAAAAGTATGGTTGGTCATCAGAAACAAGAAGCATGCACAAATCTTCAGGTGAGGTCTCAGAATCTTTAAAGCTGTGGTTATCAAGTGAATTGTGCAAAAGTAGAAATAAATGGAAATTTTTTTATCTTTAATCTTTTGTTTTTTGCGTCCATAGGTTAAGTGTCAAATACCAGGAAATCAAATCACAGCAAACATATAGAAATTTGATATATTATCTCTCTATTGAGTGTTTCCATACTTCAGATTGTCCTGCCGGGAAAAGAGGAAACAATTGTCGTGAATGTAAGCACTGTAAAATGCACTTTTGTCAGTTGAATAATCTGGTTTTGTGCTCAGCCTGTGAAGAAGGTTCCTTTGGAGTGAACTGCACAGGACATTGCACTGGATGCAAAGACCACAAATGCTCAGTCGTTGACGGTCGCTGCTCAGACGGGTGTCAAATGTGGTTTACGGGTGAACTCTGCACTGAAGAGCGTAAGATTCATTTGTTTTTTTTGTTTTGTTTTTTAATAGCTGGGTTGAATCTTAAAATTGTCATTACAGGAGTCCTATCGCTACAAGATCTCTCTCTGTCTACTGATCAAGTGAATTGGTCAACGATGGACATTACATGGACACAGGACCCAGAAATCCCTGCGGAAAATGAGAAATACCATGGCTCCACATACACAAAGAACGATTGGATTCTGTCCGTCTGCGGTCTTTGCATAATAGTCATATTAGTCATACTAGTCATATTAGTCATACTAGTGCACAGACAAGTCATAGCCAACGAACGCATGTTGAGGAGCATGAAAGCAGGAAAAGGTAATGCAATATATATCTCATATTCGTCAATTGTAAATTCACGCATAATTATATTTCATAGATGTCATCCAGGATCCAAATATGAATTTTAGTGTACAAGAGCCTGACTTGGAAATGGGACGGATATCACAGGCATGAATACCGTTTGATGGTGCCACAAAGTGAAGTACTGGACCCTCGATCTCTAATAGCTTGAATCAGTGTATATCTTATATTAGCTGAAGGTGACAACATTGCTATTTCTCATTGATTTGCATGAAAGATAAACTCAGGAGCTACACGACCATGTGGCATTATCCTCGCACCAATATTATGCAATGCTGCATACTAAACATGTGCTTTCATATTTACTCAATCCAACACCCGATTCTCATATCTGTACCGTTAGAGAAACGGAACAGACGTATATCTGCATCCGTTTCGCTAACGGTATCCGACCGCCACACAGGCACACGTGTGTCGTCGGGACCTGTTACCTAACGGCTCCTTATCTTCCTATGGAGTATGCATGTATAAAAATGGGCCGCGATGGTGCATTGGTAGAGCGCTCGTCTAGGTAAAATGATTAGCTATCAGGACCAGGAATTTATTTCCATACATAAATATAAATAATAATATATAAATTAATAGAAAAAAGTTCGCCCTGAAGAGGAATTTAATATATAGCATAATACTATTAACAATAACATTCGAACCCTGAACCATCTGCACGCTAATCAAGCGCGCTGCCACCGCGCCACCGCGGACCGTTAACCAATAGCAAAAATATATATTCATATAGTGCCTATATGCAATTAAATAAAGAATGAGCGTTGGTGGTGACTGAAACAGAATGTTTTTGTG
This sequence comes from Capitella teleta, assembly GCA_000328365.1. Lineage (NCBI taxonomy): Eukaryota > Metazoa > Annelida > Polychaeta > Capitellidae > Capitella > Capitella teleta. The sequence continues at coordinate 41,162 of KB311845.1, read as the reverse complement.
TCATCTACAATAGAATGAAGATAATGTGATTGAAATATGGCCAATTGGTTGATATACACGCAATGAGAGTGTTCAGTTTGGTTTAAAAAATGTTATGTGCAGCTACTGACATCACTTTGGTGATAACATAATGAAGAAAGTATTTGCAACAAATTATGGACATGTTATAATTAACAAATATTTAATACATTTTCACAACTATTGATTCTTGCAACACATGTTATCAAGAGGTTTACTGTAACAAAAGGGTCGCCTGGATGTTGCAAAATAGTTACTTATAGATGTGTATCACAGAACATACACGTATTTGGTTATATTGTATCATATATCAATACTTTTAACTATTCATCCAGTAAATTTCGGGGCATTTTCTGAAGAATGTTATTTAAACACCTTTATGTCAATATGTCATATTAAATTTTAAATTCATAATTCAGCGACAAAGTGACCACTTAGAAATTTAGTTTCAATGATCTAAATAGATTCAGATTATGACCCTGGATCAGTGTACCATCACTTGCCCATGTAAATATTAAACGTTTGCTGTACACGGCCGCTGATGTAGATCTAGTATGCCCCATAGAACATGGATCATATGAGAAAGACTCTATATATAACTGAAAAAAGAAGCAGATACACAAGATTAAGTTTGATGATGTGGCAAACACACATGTTTATTATTATGAAAAAATGGCACAAAACCAATGAACATAATATCATTAAAAAAAATGGTTCTCGGACATGCAAATTTCATGAATATTCTCCAACGCCTTCTTAGCATAGAGTGCAATGAAACAATCTTGACATACTTAGAAGGTCATACATGGGTTCAAAATTTGACTTGTTATGTGCTGAGATGAGATATAGAAAGAAACATATACCTCATCATGCTCAATTACAAGTTATAAATTATATAACCGTAACTCTACACCCAAAACACATGAATGGTAAAGACAAGAATAATGTGCTAGGAATCAAATTTAAATACGCAGAAGTGTTCGAATCAATGAAAGTTCAGTTGAAAAGATCAACAACATAGAGAAGACAGTAAAAATAAAAAATATGGTACTCAGAACGACATTATCATATGCATACATATATATGCATACAACTTCAACAGGTAGAAGATCAATACATGTAAATCACATAAGAAACATGAACAATAAAACGAGTACATGTGAAATTTAGTGATTGACGTACCAGCCTGCCACTAACAAAAATACTTCAAAGTATGATTGGTTTTACGGCTCCACCGAATCCACTCGAGTGATACATGCGCCAAGACAGAGACCCGGTACCGGGGATTTCCCCTACTGTTATTGATAAATCCCAAGGGTTCTTCATACTACCATAGGCAGCGTCTGGCCTTGTTACGCAGTTGGGCAGCACTGCAAAGTCACGGAAGAATTATAATAACTGCAACAATCGACATACCGATTGCCATCAGGGGCACCGGATAGCTCAATGGGTTAAACTGCTGACTACAATCCAATGCCGACCGTTGGGGTCGAGGTCCCGGGTTCGAGACCCGATCAGATTTGTACACAATGGCAGTAAGTTCAGTTACACTTATACTTTATAGACATTATTTTTCATGCAATGATTATTTCCCCTCAGATGCTCGGATGACAAATTCATCAAATGTGTGATAAAGAATCTTGAGGATCTATTTTCAAAAGCAAGTATGGCAGCTGAATAGCTGGACCAGAAAAAAAAAATCCAAGATTCTTTTTTTTTTTTTCTTTTCTTTTTTTCTATTCAATGTATCTATATGCATGTCGGTCAAGTGCAGCACATTTATAAGTTCGGTATTCGAACAGATAATTGTCTAAGTGCACCATGCAATACGTATAAACAGAGAGGCACAATAAAAAAAAAGGTATTATTGTGTGTTCATTTAAAAATAACCTAAATTACAGAACATTGAAGCTTTAATATTTTTTGGGTCAATGATGATCATTAAATGGACCCAGGACCAGGGGATCCCTGAGAGCCACGCCAAGGACTACGGATACACGTTCTCATACACAGATGAATCAGGAGACGTCCTGTTTGGCCCAAGCATTGCTCACGATCCTCAGACTGAGACACAAAACCTGACCGTTCCAGATTACAGCAAATTCAACGTCTACATTCGGCCTTACAGATTGGTGGATGGTGTGAAAAAGTATGGTTGGCCATCAGAAACAAGAAGCATGCACAAATATTTAGGCGAGTTCTCAGAATCTTTAAAGCTGTGGTTATATAATTGAATTGTGCAGAAGTAGAAATTGATTTAATTTGAGCTTTCCAAACACTCTTGCAGCACAATCACAGCATTGAAACTCATTTCGTATCGCTAGTTTAATTTAATTATTATTTCAGATTGTGGGACTAAAGTTATTAGTTCGATGGAAGAACCTTTGAACAAGTTGAATCCGATTGCTTTATTAGTTGTGATTATATGTGGAGTCAGACTCTATGCAGTCAGCGTCAGCGTCAGGTAAAATATAACATACATATTACATACATCAATTGTAATGCACGTATAATTGTATCTTCCAGGTGACAACAGGAATCAAGATCTAACTAAACCGTGAGGTTTACTGTTACTCCTTCCACAACCGTATCAGAATGTCAAAAAAAAAATTTCGATTTGAGGAGCCACCTGTACAACCATCATCGCCATTTGTACATTTTATTGAACTTTTATGCTGTTAAGTTTGAAGATTCAAACTGACCGATTGTTTTAAGTTCTGTTCCGTTATGTTTTATATTTGATGATTTTGAAAATGTAAAAAGTTTAATACAAAGAGGCATGTATGATGAAGCGACGATTGCTGAAACCATTAGCCCTAAAATACCTTTGTTATTTAAGAGATGGTTTAATGTTTTCAAACTTTGAAATTACTAGTGAAGAATTACTATGTGCATCTAATCATTTTGCAATTCGATTAAGCTACCTTTATGTTGTAGTTTTTTTTGTTTTGTTTTTGTTTTTTCACCTACTATAATACTGTATATTTGTTTATACGAATAAATTATTATTGTTATTATTATTGTTATTATTATTGTTATTATTATTGTTATTATTATTGTTATTATTATTATTATTATTATTATTATTATTATTATTATTATTATTATTATTATTATTATTATTATTATTATTATTATTATTATTATTATTATTATTATTATTATTATTATTATTATTATTATTATTATTAATACATGTATATGCAGACTAAAAATCGAAAATTTGTGGTTATACACATGGGCAGATTTTCTATACCGATCACTATTCTCTGGAGGTAAGATTAAGTAATATATGTTAATAAAACGGGCCTCAGGGCCGAGATGCGAATGATCGCTAATTGGATAACAATGCGCGTTATAGCAGAGCAAATTAAGGGTGATCGATGCCCACTAAAAACAGATATGCAGACCATATCTCAAGGTCACACTCGATTCTCAAATTCTCTTACGTGTAACCTCGTAGTTTCGGCTGAATAATTATTCAATATACGGCATAATACACTATTATGGTAACATAAAATTGTCTAGCTGTAATTCTACGATAGTGTGATGCTTTTTTTATCTGTATTTCAGAGGTTTCAAACTTCTGAAATTTTGTCACCATCACTGTCGTTTTCCATAGTCAGAATGTGTGGAAAGTGTGAGCTTTCAAAGGTATTTCTAGAAGGGACAAAATTGATATGTAAAGATCACCGAACAAGTAGATACTTATGCGAGATTTGTAAAATTGATTCAGAATCCTACTGCTTCAGCACCAACATTTTCCTGTTGCGTTTTACATTGAATATAGCCGTAACAAAGCCACAGTCATCTAGTATCCTATTATCGCGCATTAACGTTATGATTATAGTTGATTGAATCTTTAATCGTGGTGAATTGGATTACAAATCAATACAATAGTACTCATAACTGTACTATCATTTAATGCCAGGTATTTTCTTCGTGAAATGGTCCACAGTTTCTTCAATATCACTACTTTTCGTGTATATCGAGCTATTTCTATTGGGGAATTCCCGATTGGTGCATAAATTAAGGATTCCCCTAAGTTAATTGTATAACCACTAACCAGCCAAAAACCCAAGTGTTGGAAGCTAGGATGGGGGCGTACGTGCAAACATTGATCTTAACTACCACTGGATCGGAAACGAGGCTCTCTGCTGTGCGCCAATAGACTGAGCTGCTTTGCATTTTTTCGATTCACTCTAAATAAATGCCACAGCATAAACTTCTCTTAGCATTAATCGCAGCCCGCCAACCGCCATGATCAACGCAACACTCAAACTTCATAATGCACTTCCGGTTTGATCATTCAAAGCGGAGCGTTTCCGATCCAGTAGTAGTTAAGATCAATGGTCCTACGCGTGGATATAGGTCAAACTGATCAGCTGACTGCTGAATGAATTATGGGATAGCGTTCAGCCGGAAGGAAGTACTTCCACAGCCATTATTTCAATTCTCACAGGAAACGGAAATGCACCCACTTTCGCGTTATCTATGGGTGGATTTTATGAGATTGGCTGACCTAAATATGTTGCTGCTATTGAAACTCGACCTTTTAATTTACTGCATTGAGTGCAATTTTCGTTTGGGTTCGATGTTATGAATCCGAACTTCACCTTGGGAACAAATTTTGCTAGAAGAATGCCTCGAGCACGTTTTAGAGCGAAATCTTATACATATTTAATTTGTAAAATAACAGTTTGGCCAAAACAGAAAAAGACGAAAAAAGTATTGTATGATTGTTACTTTGATTATATAAATGACTCGTTATATGGCGCACCTGTTCTTGACCTGCCTTTAATATACTATTGAGAAAGAAAACATCTAACACCTATCTGGAGGAGATCCTATTATTATTATTATTAGTATCTATCGTCTGCCAAGTTGGGAGTGCAAGACTTTTCAGTTGTGGGTAACTCTTATAGGCAGACATGACTCTGCTCGCGAATAGAAGCCAAAGTCCTTCATTTTTAATACACTGGAAATGAGGAGGAGAATGACCGCACAGGAGACGCTGGCACCGATTATGGCGGTGCTCCATTTTTACTTGAACCTCGAACTGACAGTCAGGGAGTGACTCAGTGAGTGAAAAGGGCAAGGCCGAGGTGAAAACTGTGAATCTCAATCTGACTGACCAAGAGGACGTTGATCGGGATTGATGGCGTGCTGGGAATAATGAATGGTCAGTAGGGATTATAATTGTATATAATTAATATATAGCAAACCAATGAATTATTGTTCTTTGTTTACCTGTGAAATCACCACAGTTACGTAATGACCATCTCACCAATAATCATTATATTTATAATCATAATCATAATGCCCAATTCTGAATTCATCTTCAAAATCCTGACTTGAATTCTCTCGACTTAACGTCTTGGGCCATAAATATTGAGCAAAGCTCATTTTCCCCGTCATAAATTATGTCAGAATCTGTACAAGTGTCTAGGAGAATTGCAAAAAAAAAAAAAAAAAAAAAAACAAAAACAAAACAGTAATAATAATAATAGAAAAATTCATTCAATGAATAACGTATAATTATTTTCTTTCACAGGTGCAAATGTGGACAATGCAAACCAATGGATTGTGCATTGGAATCCTGTTGTGAGCAAACTCAATGAGATGCGGCCTGACCCCCCTGCGTGCATTGCCCACACACGTCCATGTTCGCCGACCTATATGTTTAAATCTGCACGTAGCACTAGAGGTGGCGCACGTATACTACTGGACGCAATACGGCAACTTGCCCCAAAGCCGAATTAATGAGTAAGTAATTCTTAAAAGTTCTAAAATTTCAACTTGCTTTCACGTTCAATTATCCTTGTAGGAGATATAGATATGTGGCGTATAGGCAGTTTGTGATGTGGATAATGGATATACTACCGACTTGGACGAAATATCCGTAAACCGCTGTCATCTTGTGTTTACACGAAGTTCCGGAAAACCTTCCGTCCACAGGATATTGTGGTTTTAAATGCCCAGCATTAGACTGATGAATATATTTAGTGCAAAGAAGACCGCTCAAACGAACCAGTGACAAGCCTGATCATCCTCAGAAAATACTGATTTAACTTTAAATTAAGGAGAGATGGATCGTAAAATAGGCACATCTATAATGCTATCCCATTCCTAATTCCTACACCGATATCTGGTATTATGCATACGCTAAGCATAAAACGAAGCGATACTCTGATCTCGTATATTACACTCCATGCTCTTATTTCATAAAATCAGCAGATTTGGCCTCCTTGGTCTCTCAAGTTATTTGATAAAATACGTATGCTTAAAATATCTCATTCAATACTAGTCATAAGATCAAAATTCTTTCGTTAAGTTTTTGTCTGTGACTGAATTCTTGTTATTTTATAACCCTTCAAACACACGAAATACATCAAAATTTGAGCTTGAAACTTGTCCTGTTCTTCTGGATTGAAAATTCCTTTGAATATAACTCAATCACATGCACTTCCAGTGAACAATATTCTTAGCATATTCGTCAGCGGCGACCTCAGATCTCCACTGATGGTAAGTGTGGGTTAAAAACTGGAAGTTTTTCTGGCGTCAAAACCCGTGGGCATTGGCAGACACGCTAAAAATCCTGTATTAAAATTATCTATTATGAAAACGCCACACTATTCAAAATTAGATTCCGTCCAGTATTTTCTAAACACAGCAAAATTACGCCGACATTCCAAGAAGTTTATAAGCCGAATCCACACAGCCATTCAGCTTTTTTGCATAATTTATGCAGGGCGCATGTCTTGCGTGATTAATGAATACTTTTTTGCGTCATAATTTTTATCAAGATGGAGCGTGCTTTACGGGAAGTTGGCTTGAAGTACAATTTAGGGATTGGAAATAATTAGGTAAAAAGAGGACCAGTTGAGTGTGTTTCGGCCGTTTTAATTTCATATTCAGGTGTACTCATGAAATCATATATAATACGTTCTAGTATTGGAATTTTAAAAAGACGGTTCAGATAAGCTGACACCGAAAACATGTTAACAAATCGAGCAAGACAAGGAGAATCGCACGACTAAATTGGCGTGACGTTTGTGTCAGGCAGCTGGTGAAGACTTACTAACTAGCTATAAAGCGTTTGCGTAAAAGTGTAAGTTATGCTGGCTTATAGAGAACGTTAGTTTAGGATTATGTCGCAATAAACTAAATCTATTAACTTCGGATCATGGCAATACTAAATCTAACGACAATAATAGACACATCAGTGTAGTGTATCAAATGCCCTTTTTGCAAGGCATCTGAATAAACATGTATTATGTTTTTTTCGGCTCATTGTGCATGTATTAATTAAACATTGGTCATACTGTTATAGTGACTCGGCATGATAGGTATTACGGCGTAGGAACACAGCGTCGGTGCTTTTGGCATTGAGGAGTGGCGACGTAAAAATAGTTCTCTAGAGTTTATTGCGGAGTCTGTGGTGGTACCATATGGTGATCAAGGTAATGCTCCAAAGGGTATTTGGTCCATGGCGAAGTGGCGCCATATCATGGCCTGGCTTCGGAGGCAATGGATGATTGTCGACAGCTGTCGGACGGCTTATCATCCGGCGATGATTGTGATAATGGGGTTTGGGCAAGGTACTGATCTTGTGTTATCAATGCGTATCGCAGGGTAGAAGGCGTTTTCGACTAAATTAATGCCAAGACATGAACGAGTTAAATGACCCTTGCGTAAGACACTATAGGGTATTATATAAGATGTTTGCATAATCTCATTACAGTCACTGATTAAATATGTCTTCACTGCACGAATTAACCAAACACGGCAGTAAAATAAATCACGAGAGACAACTGCACTCACCATTATTGTCAACAGAATTGCAATGGCACAAAATAGTGTTGTCTCTGGTGCGGGTGGCGTCAATGACATTGACATCTCTGTGGCAAGATTTGGCGTCGCCAGTAAGAGTAACTTGGCCTAGAGATCACATCATGCCAGGCCATCAAATTGTAACACGAAGAAGTCAAAATGTCACGTCAGAGTCACCAAACTGTTCCATGTGTGTCCTTGGTTATGTTGGCCTGGCCTGAACTGAGAAGATAAACTATACAGACTAGGGTTGAAGGAAGTTCTGATTCATTATACGATGTGATGAATCCGGTGAGTTGAGAGACTGAGGGTGGGGTGGCAGACTGAGGTGGTCGAAAGTGGGATGTTGGTTTGGTCGGGTTTATAAAGGGGCGACAGAGATATATTATTATTAATCAAACGGGATCTTGTGTGTAAGTCACATGCATAACAGAACAAGAAAAAACAAGATTGGTCAATTATAGGTTATTCTGCGGAGAACTTAAGGTGATCTTCCTCACGTACAGTTAAGGGTGATTGGCAGTTAATTGGTTAGTTGGAGAAGAAATTCGATCTCAGCATTTCCTCTGGTTATATAGAAACAAAACTTTTGAAGAATGCGACGGGTCTCATCTGGAAATTCAGGGCGGTTAGTGATTCTAGAGACTTCAATGTTTAAGCACGAAGGGGCGCTTGATGGAAATAATGCAGCAGGGGGAAGAAGAACGAAAGAACTGCTATATTGTAATCTATGTAGGCATGCATGGGTATTCACAACATCATTGCAACGGCGTTCGGATATGTTCATTGAACTTTTAACACCAACTTCAAGGACTGAAATTTTACTCCATTTGTTCTGGGATAACGGATAAAGATAGAACAATCGTAGCTCGCCCTTAATTGGTGCCGAAAAGCTAGGGTCGAGGTGTTATAGAGGCGATCTTCATGTAATCCTGTGTGAGCTATCGGGCTCCTGGTGTTGCGTGCAGGGAGAGCATTTACACGTTACTTAAACGTCAAAGTAAGTAAAGGGCTACTGGTTAAAGGTACTCAGGCCGATGACTCGATCCACGAAGCACGTACTGCATGCATGGGCGAACTATAAGCCGGCTATATCCGGGTTAAATCGCAGTGAATTGGCGAACGCGTCAGCCAAGACTTCCAAGATGGTGGTGTAAACAAGACCTTATTTTTGCGTGACGTCACAGGGAAGCGGCATATTTGCGCCTACTAGATAGCTATAAGAGTGAATATTTTAATGGGTTCTATATTATTTGATAACAGTCGATGAACTAACTAGAGGAAAAAGTTTTCGATAACCATGGACATTACGTGTATTTTTGAATATCCATCATGGTTAAATGTAATCATTCAGATATGTCTATATATCTGAATGTAAAACATTCTGATATATATGATTGTTTGATTTTTACCCACGGTTAAATGTTAACGGTGGTTATCACAAACCAAAGATATATTATATGTTCTTCGATCCTTTCAACACTACTCATCATTACTGATGTCCAGGCACGTTCATTCATTGAATGATATTCACAGCATGCACGGTGCTATTATTTTGCTGGCACTTCTCACACATGCTGTTGCTCAAGATCGAGGTGAGGCAGTTCCATTATATAAAAAAATAAAATAAAAAAAATAATTTTTTTTTTTTTTTTTTTTTATATATATAACGTGGATAGCGTTCCAGATAATCTATCTATGATTGTTTTCTTGTTTTACTCATAGTGCCCGCGAACACACAAGAAGAGACTAACTTGTTTATTATGTGTACGCATTACGTGTGTAACTATTAGTAAAGGTCAGGGATTTAAGCAATTTAATCGTCAATGATTTCCTCAGAACAGTTTTTAACAAGTGAAAACATGCCGACAAAAAACCCACAACAGATCTAGACTCACAGTCGTATCTGTAGGCCTATCAAATATACGCAGCATAAATATGTCTGTTATACAAAGCAAGCCTTTTGAAAATTCACCATTCACCAATAAGACGAGAAAAAAGTCACGAGAAGCAAGAAGCCAGTCGTAAAGAATTCCTACGTTGCAAAAAAAAGGGGAAAAAATAGCAAGTACTGGCACATCGTTGCATCTATTCTGGGAGTCCAGGACCATCATCTGAATCGACGTTGTTGAGCCAGTACAAGACATAACTGTTCAAGTTAACCCCTGATACTCCATTATCGCCCACCCAAATGGAATTTGACCTTTGCTCTTTGATCATCACACGACTGCACTGATCTGAAGCCGTTCCGCACGAGTGACCCCCAGTACAGTGGAATACTCCAAGCGGAAGATGAGCGACATGGACTACAGCAAGTTCAACAAAGGAGAGCTCATTAATCTGGTGACGGATGCTCGGAAGAGATTTGAGGACCAGGATAATATAAACCAACACTTGCCAAAACAGAGCAGAGCTCGTGGCAGCAAAAATCTCGGAAGCCGTAACCCCTCTTGTAAAAAAAATTCAGTCTCTAAAGGCACAAGTGGAAAAACTTGAAGTCATTACTTTGCAGGCAAAGCAGCCGAATACGTCACCATATGTCGAGAATGAGACAGATACTCCGTTTCCTTGCGGCAAACAACAATGCCGGTCCTAGTTTCGCCGATGTTGTTCGTAAAACGGTACAATCAACATTGCTTGATGCACAGAACAAAAGTCAGATGATCATCAGCAATGTCGATGAAGATGCCTCGCGGATGGATTAAGTCATCCGGATGCGTTAGATTGTTGAGTTACTTGCAACAGGAAGTTTCACATGTTATCCAGCTGGGTTAGATTGTTGATTCAAGTAAATAATGACGAAATATCGCGAGATATCGCGGAATATCGCGAGTTATTCACTCAACTCTCACACTCAAGTCTCATGAAATTAAAGAGCTATTCATATATCCAGCAACTATGCATCGAAATAGTTTTTAATAATCTGGGTCATTTATGAAAATGTTGTTTTCAGGCAGTTTCTGAAGACTTGTTGAGCAGTTCATGCGTTACAAATCGTTTCAATAGGCGTTATCATGCAGATCATGAAAGTTCATGGCAACTTTAAAGTTGTGGAATGTAATATTTGAACAACGTTGCCGATTTCTTGTCGGTTTAATCATTTGTTCCACACTGATTAGCCAAGTAATACTTTGAAGCATTGTGTTATTATATGATGTACACATGTTTTTGTGCTGAGACTATGCATTTAGACGACAAGCATGGCGCACTGGCCCATTTGTGGTTACTAGATCAGTAACTTAGTAATAATATTAGGTGTAATTGTGAGCAAGTCATTATACAAAACAGAAGAACTTTATCAAACAACTCAACAATTATCATGAGAGTATGCTTAACAACACCAACGCAATAAGCAGGAAACAGAACCTATTTTGTCAACCCCCCTGTTTCAGTTAGATTTGGATTCCAAATAGTCTTGCTCTGACTCAACGATGTTAAAGCATTAAAAATGCCGTCTTGTAACGACGTAATCCAGTCGATAACATATAAATTACTCTACCGTTTAATTGGTCGCTCATATGACTACATGTATTCCATTGATTCGGTTCGTTGGAGGAAAGCCTCTGACAAACTTAATTTGATCGGCATTGATAATTTTGCACTGTATAATTAAATAAATAGATGAAGTCATTGCACCTTTGTTTAAGGTTGCAACATGGCAATCTGGTCGTTTGCAAATTAATTGCAATTAGGCCAATGAATTTATCACCAATAAAGCACCAACGTCCGAGACACTGAGCTTTGTTATGAAAAGAAAATGTTATACATGTATTCCTTTAGCGGCTCCAGTGAATCTGCGTTGAAAGCTGATGAATGAAAACGACATAGCTTTGAAATTCAAAGGCTGTCTATTGCCCTGCGAAGAGTTATCAAAGAAAAGTTACGCTACAGTAAGTAAAATGCCCTGGGGAGAAGCATATGCCAATTTCCTTCCATCTTTTAACCACGCATTTTTATTCATCACACCACACTATTTAGTGACTCAATATTACCGTCAAAATACTGATAATTAAACTTGATTTGTGACTGAGTGAATATAACTTGCAAAATTCATAGGTATTTCTAATCAATAGTTCATGTCATTTAGGTATTCAAATCAAGCTAAATAACCTTTATCTTGACCTCTTTTGTCTATATTGTACTTTTCTTCTGCATTGGAAATTCATTTGTAACCACATGCATTGTAAATAACACTCTTCATGCTTTCGAAACTTCAGGATCAAATCATAATGCAAAGTATTTGCAGCAAAAACTCTACTTGTATATGAAAGAACTTTAAGTCAAGCCCTACTTCAACGGCGGAACGAAATGCCTTTGCGCAACTTTTCCGCCGCTTTACCGATACACTTGATTGCGTGCCGGGGTTTCGAGTGTCATGCGTGGTCTAACTGTACTAGGTCTATGGAATTACCTCTGGATGAGCAGGTCAATCTCTATCACCATGAGCTGAGCGCCATATTAGATGAATTGGCTCCGTTGAAAACAAAAACAATTGCTTGTAGGACAAACACTAACTGGTACAATGATGAGATTCGGGAGGCAAAACAAGAACGACGAATAACAGAAATGAAATGGAGGAAGACTGACCTACAGATCGATCAGCAGTTGTTCATCGAATGGCGGAGTAATATGAACACTCTTGTTAAAGCTTCTAAGAAAGATTACTACAGAAACCTCGTAGTGAACTGCCAGGACAGTCATCCAATTTTCCGAATCTTGAATAAACTCCTTGGAAGCAAGCAAGATACACCACTTCCATCTGACAAGTCCTCCCTTGAACTGACAGAAATTTGCAGCCATAATTTCATTAAGAAGATTGCAGACATATGGTTGGTCTTCACAATATGAATACGCATGAGGGGATTCACTCGCCACTTGAGTTTTCGGTTTGATGAACAAAAAGTGACTGGGTGTCCCAGCTAGCACGGCGAGGCATGCGGTCGCAATGTAAAAACTGACTGACAAACGTGCCTGGCCAGGAAGAAATTCTGGAGACTCTGGGCGACTGGGGTACCTCAATATTTTCATAATTGTGCAGAATCAAGCAGCAAAATATGAGTCGTCTATTTATTCATTTTGCAGCTTCGTGTGAAACCGGAAGTTTTGGCAAAGGATGTGGATTTCCATGCAGGTGCAATGATGGTCAATGTGACCCAGAAACAGGGTCATGTGCGGATTCACAGTGTCTTCTCGGATCACCACGACCTCCAAATGACCCTGACCTCTACAACTGGAGAGGTTCTGCATGCCAAATAGGTAATATCCACTTCCTAATTCAATATATATATCTATTTAACTCTGGTTTCTATACAGGAAACGTTGCTTATGGTAAACATACTGACCAAATCGGAGCTTGGAAAGGAATGAAGTCGAATCGCGGTGTAGACGGACATCTAGACACCCAACTGACCACTCGCCACAATCCTGTTAGTGAATATTGTGCTCATCCAGAAGCTGAACGGAACCAAAAAGCGTGGTTCTATGTCGATCTGGGATGGATGCATCAGATATATAACGTTACGACATACAACACGTTTGACGTCCACGGTATGGCACCATGGCAAATTCTTCTCTTTTGTACTCTAAAATAGACCAAATTTGCTTTCTTACCCTCTACCCAAATGATATATCTTAGCATAAAATGATTCTGGTGTAATGTTCAACTCTTCACTATACTTGAAGGATCTGAGAGAATGCAGGAGTTTGCAATCGGAGTGGGCAACACATCGGTTGTATCCGATCACCGCCAGTGTGGTTACCATGGAGACATTGTTGCCAGTGGAGGAAGCGTTACTTTAGATTGCCCAGAAGTTGGTCGTTTTGTCAGTTTCTCCAGACGCAGAGGAAAAGAACCTGAATTTGCCACTATCTGCGAATTCGTAGTCATTGGTCGACCCCTTACAAGAAGAGGTGAGCAGTTTGTGTGGAAGAGATAAACTCAGAACATTATAATTTCTTTAGATTGTCCTGCCGGGAAAAGAGGGAATTTTTGTCTTGAATGTAAGTACAGACAAGTATTTGAACTGAAAGTTTGGCGTTAAGTGAAAGCAATTTATTGAATTATATATGAATATAAGATCGAAGGACACATCATGTAGTTGAAAAGTACAAATGTAGCACTAATGATATGTAGTCTGACGTACATTTTGTGAATATAGTGATTTATGAGGTAGAGGAAGTGATTTTATGAAACATGTTGATCATGGCTAGGTGATATCATGAATGTATGTGGTGAACTTATCGTGGCTAGGTGATGCCAAGGTAACAAGCACGATTATGAAAATATAAAATATATATAAAGAAAGAAAAAACAAAGCTAGAACCTGATGGGAATTAAGTCGATGTCGATGCCATGATATGTTCTTAACCCAGCTAAATATGAAATGTCAACGGTTATGTCACTCTGAAATCTAACGACAAGGATTCTAACAAAGGAATCATGGAACACGTAAACAACAACACGCGTCAATCAGTGAGGTACAGGAATGCTGGCAGTACTTAATTTCGCCCGAAATCCGCACTTCGTATGGGTCCGCATTTTAGTCACAATCTGTGTTTTACCATGACACACATTTTATGTGAAACGTTTTGATTAAATTGTTGATTAGGAATAAAAGGCAAATTCAAATAGTTCTTAAGAATAATGTTCGCCAGATTTTGAACACAAGTAATGAATGGTCTAAAAAACATAATTAACGTCACACAAAGTGACACACGGCGATAACATTGTGAGATTGTGACCTAACAACATGCGTAACAGAGAAACCCTGATCGTGTCCTGGGTTGAGAGTACCGTTATGACTGCAACCTAGATAATCGTTATGCTGAAAACCTGATGTTATCAAAAAGCAGTTCTCATCAATTCGAATTAAGTACATGTAAATTCATAGCTGCTGTGGTGAAACAGTGTGCAGGCGTATTGACATGAATTTGTCTAATCTGATTGGAGGAAATTTGGACTATCCAATCACGAGTCGAAGAAGTGTATCCTAAGTTATATCGCGTCCGCAGACGCAAACCAAAAAATGCACTTCTGTCAGTTGAATAATCTGGTTTTGTGCTCAGCCTGTGAAGAAGGTTCTTTTGGAGTGAACTGCACCGGACATTGCACTGGATGCAAAGACCACAAATGCTCAGCCGTTGACGGTCGCTGCTCAGACGGGTGTCAATTGTGGTTTACGGGTGAATTCTGCACTGAAGAGCGTAAGATTCATTTTGTATATCAGTTGCATTACAGGTTTGAAGTTTGAATTCATCATTACAGGCGACCCTACGCTACGAGGCCTGTCTCCCTCTGCAAATCACATCAACCGTTCAACCATGGTCATTGAATGGACACAGGACCAAGAGATTCCTGCGGGCCTCTCTCAGTACTACGGATACACACTAACCTACACAGATGAATCAGGAGACGTAATTTTTGGTCCAAGCGTTGCTCATAATCCTCAGACAGAGACGCAGAGCCAAATTGTTTCCGATTTATTGCCTTGTTTCGAATACCACTTCTACATTCAGCCATACAGATTGGTGGATGGTGTAAGAAAGTATGGTTGGCCATCAGAGACAATAAGCACGCGCATCCTCTCAGGCGAGTTCTCAAAATTTTAAAATACGATGAACTATTCTTGCATCTCAACTAGTATTGAAGAAACAACACATTTAATTGGTAATATTAACAATTCCTTCTTCCAGATCTTGAGGCACGTGCAATTGCATTGATGGAAAGCAAAGCCAGAAAGTGGAAACTGATTGCGGAGCTTGTTGCTTGCATCTCCGGGGCAATCATTGTTGTCTTGGTCATCAGCATTGTTTGTTTGCTTTTTAAGTTGAAGAGAAAGAAAGAGAAACAAAGTGAGTGAACATACTTGTTCCATATCTCAACAGTAAATACAATACAGTTCATTAGTATGCCTTCCATATCCCGAGCCAGAAAGTCAAAGAGAAGATCAATATAAAGTGGTTCATTCACTTCTCCCACCTTCCCCGCCACCAAGGCGATCACAACAAGATTATTCGGTGAATACCTATGTGGAAGAACAGACTAGCGGGCGTTGGATTGACACGTACACGCGTGTAAGAACGACTTCCTCCGAAGGGAGCCAGCGTTTACAAACATTGGTGTTTCATGATGATGAGGAGATGAACAACGAATCACACTGGTATATGAATCATGCTTGAACAATGCTGGCGGAGTGTAGACAGAATGTCGTCTGAATATTATCATATACAGACGGATACATATATGTAGGCCTATATTTAATTGAAAGTTACTTGAAATGATCATGAATTCAGCGCTAAATTTCAGACGCTCGTGGAAAATTGTGTAATTTGGCAATTAAGAACGCTATCACTAGCCCCAAACTCACACAAACTAATCCCGATATATTTTGCTACCTAATAAAATAATGAAATACAAAAACTATATCCTCAGTTTATATATAAAACCACTTGAACGCTCGATTTAACAAATTATCAAATTCTCACTCACTCATTGATCTCGTTGACCTTGATCTAATAGGCAAATGAATCAGCTACGATCTTCGAGGGAATCCTTCATTACTTTAATTTTAAAAATGTCGTTCAAATTGCTTGATTACTCCTGCTAATTCATGAAAGGAAGCCTAATATTGGCAAAATAAAGTTGTTTTTTATTTAAGCCGAGTGTACAGCTCGTCCCATTCATTTATGTTAGTATTCTATAATTTAATACTGTTGCCGCTCCATTCTGGTTTTAATGATTTGATTTCCGAGATTCAGCGATCCTGATTTTAGTACAGTGCGCTGCGGGGCTGAAAATTTGCTGCGGTCCGACAAATGCATCGTACCTGTTGCTAGTCGTTCTGGAACTGATTGTATTTTTGGGCAATTAATTAGTCATTAGACGTCGCCGTCTGGAGTTATCGATGTCAATGGTTTCATTTATTGGTGATCTTGCCAAATCCTAAGTTTCGGCTCCCTCTTTTGAGGAGAACATTGCTTTCAAGGTAAGCATCCTTGGATTGGCACGAAACAGCGAGTACCCTTGATATTACAAATATACAGTAAGCATTCACTGCATTGAGTTTGTCCAGATCTGCTTGCTTACTAGAAAAATTCCCTGTGACGCACTGACTGTTACAATGCCAACCTTGTCATTCGTTCACATGCTTATCGCAGGTTCCGGTTTCGGCGCACCAAAATTGCGCAAATTTTAATCAAATTGATAATATTTTTTGAAGTTTTGGCTCAGGTTAGCTTTTGTGTACTTTTACTCGCATTATAATATGATTTTTTTGTTTGTTTTTTTATTTCTTGCGAAACTGCGAGTGGCTCAGCTGGGGAACATGCTGTGGCTTTTTTTTCGGCAAAGGGCTAATGCCCCAAACACCAGGATGAAGCTCATCTCCATATCTAACTGTCAAAACTTTGCTCATTGTCCTAGTGACGAACTAATAACTTCAGCTCCAGTCGAAGCGTGGGATGTCATCAAACATCCTGTTCTGGGCGCCCTATATTCGCAACATTGCACTGAAACGTAACTATAGAGAAACTGTTGTCACTCTCGTCCTTTCAAATTCATCTCAAGCATGCAGACACATTGCAAAGAGAAACATTAGTGTGTCAAATCGCTTACAACCGACAACCTCGACACGATATATAATTTATTATTCCGTTGGATATAATAATGTTGGGGTCACATGGCTTAATGATGTTTAATTTAGTATGATACTATATACTATGGCATTATATTATACTTTTGAGTAGACAAACACACATCCATCGCTGGTGGCTGACAAGTATCAAATGACCCCTATCGTTGCAAACAGTCCGTTCACACCAAAGATACTGTGGCGTGCTCCCACGGCTCCTTGCAGAGCGCTCGTTCACGTGATCCTTAGTCCGCCACCGAACTTGCAGCGCTCGATCACGTGACTTCAGTGGCCGCAGTCGTTTCTACTTAATCGCTTGAATAAGTAGAGTACACTGTCAACTCGTGTTTGCGTTTCCTTCATTGGTGACCCCGTCCGTATACTACAACACGCAAAATGGTGGTTTCAACCAGCACGACTGCAACAACGACATCCAGCACGCCTTAGACGTCCGGCGTGCCCAGTGCGTCCGCGGCACAGCCAGAACTCCATGCTGTGTCTCTCAAGCTGCCACCGCTCTGGACTGAGGATGTGGACGAATGGTTCAACCATATCGAGAGCCAGTTTGCCATCCGCAACATCTTCACCTTGAATTCGTCTGTCTCCTCCCGAGTGCGGGCAGTGCTCCGCCGCGAGGATGCGGATTACGCAACCTTTAAAGCCGCTCTCTCCCGAATGCTGAGCGCATTCGGGATATTCAGGCGCTGAACGGCCGGAAGCCGTCGGAGGTGATGGATACCATGCTCCTGCTAATCCGGGATGAACGTCCTGGATTGCTCTTCTGCCACCACTTCATCCCGTGTTGGCGTACAACACTGAGGTGGACCCCGTGCGTCTTGCAGCCGCGAGGCCGACCGCATCTACCTCGCGGGACGCCCGTCGCAAGCTGCCCTCATGGGAGCAAGGGAGGCGGAGGACAGCGATGTAAACCCGGACGTAAACGCCGTCTGCCGCCAACGCGATCGTGATCATTTCCCCTCCACGCGCAACGCTCGCGATCATGGCTCGGAGCTCTGCTACTATCACCGTGTCTTTGGAGAGCGTGCGCGGAAGTGCAATTGAAAGGGCAAGGACGCGAAGGAGGGAATCGCCTACAGGGGTCGGCGGCAGTAAGCGCCGTCGGCCCCGCTCAGCTGCTGGTGACTGACGTCTTTTCGGGCACGTGTTCCTCGTCGATTCCGGGGCACATGTGTTCCTTGTGTTTTGCCGCTCAGCCTTGGCTAAGGACATGAGGCCCTCGATTGATCTGTGCCCTCAACTCCGCGCAGCTAACGGATCGCCAATCGCCACCGTCGGAACCCTGGCAGCCACCGTCAGCATCGCAGGGAAGTGCTACTTGACCAACTACATCGTCGCCGACGTCAGTCGCGCCATCCTCGGCACTGACTTCCTCCGCAGCCACGGCCTCCTCATCGATATACGTGGCCAGCGACTCCTTGATGCCAGCACCTTCGTCTCTGTGCCGTGCTCCGTCAGCTCCGTGGATCCCGGATACGCTTTTCCAGTGCTTGCCGCCGTGGACGAGTTCTCCCAACTCTTGGCCGAGCACCCAGTCGTTTTGACGCCAACCTGCAATCGAGACCAAAAGACCCCCGGTGTTCGTCAAGATTCGCCGCCTGGATCCCGTGCGCCTGCGATTTGCAAAGGGAAGTTAGGCATTGTGCACAAGTCTAGGAGTGCTTGGAGGTCGCCGCTTCACCTCGTCCCGAAAGATGGTAATTCCTGAAGGCCGTGCGGGGATTATCGCCGACTCAACAATGCGACCGTGCCTGATTGTTATCCGATACCTCACAGGATGGACTTCACTGCCAAACTGGTTGGCTGCAATGTCTTCTCTAAGCTGGACCTGATCCGGGGCTACCACCAAATACCCGTGGCCCCAAGTGACGTCTGCAAGACAGCCATTGCTACTCCCTTCGGCTTGTGGGAGTTCCTTCGGACCCCTTTCGGATTACGGAACGTGGCCCAGTCTTTACAGCGACTCATGGACCAAGTGACTTGGACTTCACCTTGGTCTACCTCGATGACATCTTGGTTGCAAGCCCTGATAGGGAGGAGCACATCCGGCATGTTTGACAAGTATTGGATCGCCTGCAGCAGTACTCTGATACTAAAAGTATTATATTAGTGCCTCGCCTTCTTTAGTCGCCAGCTGTCGTCCGCCAAGAGCCGCTACTCGGCGTTCGACCCCGAGCTGAATGCCCTTCACGCCGCCGTCCGCCACTTCCGCTACATGCTCGAGGGTCGCTGCTTCATCGTCCTCACCGACCATCGTCCACTCATCGACGCGCTCCGCATGAAGACCGACCCAGTTTCTGAGGTGCAACAGCGGAAACTCTCTTATCTAAGCGAGTTCAACCTGGATGTACGGCACATCGCCGGTAAAGACAATGTTATCGCTGACTGGCTATCGCGCACGACTGTCAGCTCTGTGCATCTCGCCATCGACCCCGCTCGCACTGCGCTCACCAGCCTACGGCTCGAAGACGTCCCCTACCCCGGTGGCTTCACGCTTTTGTGCGACACCTCCTCGGATTCCCGTGACCGTTGATGCCCCCGGAGTTTCGGCGCGACGTCTTCAATGTGCTCCACGGACTCTTGCACCCCGGCATCAAGGCTTCCACTCAGCTCGTGCAGCAACGATATGTCTGGCACAACATGAAGCGTGATGTGAAGAGATGGTGCCAAAAGTGCGCTGCTTGTGCCGCATCTAAGGTCCACAAACACTACAAGGCCCCTGTTGGTTCTATCCCCACGCCCGCACGGAAATTCTCCTTCATCCATATCGACCTTGTGGGCCCCCTGCCCCGTTCGGGTGGCCACACGCACCTGCTCACTATTGTGGACCGCACCACCCGCTGGCCGGAAGCGTTACCCCTCACAGTTCGTGTCCAGATTGTGGCAAGGCATCGCAGCGTCTCTTGGCACACAGCTACACCACACAACGACCTTTCATCCCCGTAGCAACGGACTTGCGGAACGCTGGTATCGGTCCTGCAAAAGTTCACTCAAAGCTCGCCTCACAGACCAAGACTGGATCCACCAACTCCCCTGGGTCCTTCTCGGCCTGCACTCTTCCCCTAAAGTGGACTCTAACATCTCCGCGGCCGAGCTTCTCTACGGCACTCCGCTCCTACTCCCTGGCAAGATGGTGGACCTATCTTCTGCGCCACCTACTCCGGACCTACCAGTCATGGTTCCTCGCCCACACGAGCACCCCTGCGCGTCTAACTTAGTGCCACTCCTTCACAGCAAATACGTGTTTGTGAGAGTCGGTGGCCAGCGCACACCCCTGCAGCGCCCATATATGGGCCCCTTTCGCGTACAGGAGCCAGGGCCCAATCATTTCAAAGTGGTGTGCGGCTCGCGAACTCAAGCCATTTCCGTGGACTGCTTAAAGCCCACCTGTGTGCTGGAAGACAGCCATCCAGAGCCGCTGCCATACAGAACATGATAGTGATACCATCAACAGAATGCCGTCCAACTATGCATGTAGATCCATACTTTACGTGCTAAATTGACGGCTTCCACTCATCCACAAACCCAGCATATAAAAACACACAATTCTAATCACACTTGCAGACAAGACAAAGAGCAGACGCAGCCACCAGTCACCAGTGACCAAGTACTTACAACAGACCACATCAATATACCCCAAAATCTCCTTGTGATCATACATCGTTGTAATTTGCGCCCATCGTATCATTAAAGTCGTCTGGTATATTCAGCTGTTTCCGAATATAAATGTAGAAGTGGTGGAGTCGCTACATTTACTGTTGACCCCGACCTGATTGATCATGCATGTGGTCACATAACCAGCAGCAACTGTCATTTTATGTCAATCAAACTCAGAGTTCCTTATCAACCATGTGCCGACCTGCCATCTACCGTTCATAATATGGTGTAACTATTATTGTAGAGGCACCGAATAGCTCAGTGGGTTAAACCGGCTGACTGCAATCCTATGCCGACCGTGGGGGTCGAGGTCCCGGTTTCGAGACCCGATCAGGCCGCGGGCGTTATGATTGTGAATTACAATTGTGATTCTTCAGTGACTCTGCAGTACTGCCCAACTGCGTAACAAGGCCGGGCGCTGTGTACTACTGTCTATGGTGGTGTGCAGGATAAAGAACCCTTGTAATTTATTGATAAGAGTAGGGGGAAACCCCGGTCCCAGGCCTTCTGTTCTGGCGCCCGTATCATCCGATTGGTTAGGGTGGAGCCGTAAACCTCAATCATTCACTAATCGAACTTGCATAAGCAATGTCTTATCACGGGGCTTCCCCCAATACGCTCATGCAATTCAATACGCTTTAAAAATTATTGCATCCTCATGGCGCAGGATATATCTATTGTAGCTGCAATGCATTCAAGCATTTAATATTATAATATTATAATTATTTGGAGGGATTAAAAGACATTTGCCAAATAAGACTCCATTCGTGCATAGCATTCAAGTCTCTTTGTAAAAGCTCAAGATCATGAGTGGTATTTATAGATTTAAACACTTGCTGTCATCAGCGAATAAGGCAGTTGTACAATGTAGAGTTTTGTACGGCATGTCATTTATGAAAAGTAAAACCAACAGTGGACCTGAAATTGAGCCTTGTGTAACACCAGAAGGAACCCCCGAGCAAAGTTGAACTCTTCCCTTCAACAATAACACTTTGCGACCGTTCAGACAAATAGCTTCGAATCCACTCTAAAAGGTTGTCATCAACACCGTAAAAACCGTTTGAGTTTATACAATAAAAGTTTGTGCAAAACACAATCAAAGGCTTTACTAATATCCAGAAATGCAACATCTATTTGACAGCCTTTATCAAAAATAGAACCAATGCGATTATAAACATCCAATAATGGACTTGTGCATGAACGCCCTTTGCAAAAACCGTGCTGCAGAGGATGAATAAAGCTGGATAAAAGAGGGTACATGTGGTTAAAAACACAATGCTCCATAACTTTGGAAACAATACATAAAATCGAGATTGGTTGGTAATTAGACACAGCAGTGTTATCGCCCTTTTTAAAAACCGGAACAACGCGAGCTTTCTTCCGCTCAAGAGGGACGGTTTTACATCTGATGCTGACGTTGAAAATGATACAAAGGGAGGGAGCTAGGAGCGAACGACATTTTTTTGGAGAATTATTGGAGGGATATTCTGCGGAGAAAACGCAGTGTTGGTATCAAAGGAGGCTAAAACAGATAAAACATTTTCAACCGTGAAATGGGGGATCAGGAATCTGAGGACAATCCAGTGGAACATAAAGTGGAGGATCGTGGACATTAGAATTGAACACCGAACCAAAATACTGATTGAACATTTGAGCCTTAACAGATACTTCGCGGCATTCGCTACTTCCATTACATATGACATCTGGTAAGGAATGAGATTTGGTTTTATAACGAAAGAAGGACCAGAAACGTTTAGGGTTGCCTTTTAAAATGGGGCCTAAGAATGCAATGTACGCATCGTGTTTTGATCGTAAGAGTTGTGTCGAGTGATTACGCTATGATCTGAATTGAGCCCACGATGCCTCTGTCATCAACCTTTTAGCCCTACGCCAATCAGTTCTCTTTCGGTTTATCGAGTGTCTCGCTTCACCGTCAACCCAAGGGGAATCTATTGTATTGTTAATGGTGACTTTAGGCACACATTGCTCGAGGACATGGGACACAGCCGCTGACCAAATATCCCACATCACATTCACATCAATAGCATTTCAAATAAGGTTTATTAAAGGAGGTGCCATCATGAGTTGAGAGAGCAATTTTTTTTTTTTTTTTTTTTTTTTTGGTTGTAATTATAAACTATGCGCTTAGCATCTGACCTTTTTGGTAATCGTATGAAAAGCTTAAAATTTAAAACAGCATGGTCAGTGTGGAAGTTAGATTGATAATCGTAAATCTCTTTGATAAGGCCTTCAGTATTGTAAAGATAAGATCGAGTAGATGCATGTGGCGATA